>JAGDFM010000112.1:770-42267 GCA_019155715.1 Phytophthora pseudosyringae | reverse complement strand
ACCTCTCTCGCCGCCCCCCCCCGCCCCCCCCCCCCCCCCCCCAGTAGCAGGCTCCCTGCTGCCCCCCTCTAACTTGGCTGCGTTGTGTCCGCGCAGACTTCGCCGCCGGCAGCGTCACGTGCATCTCGCCCGCGCTGGAGCAGGTGCTGCTGAAGATGCGGCAGACGGGCGTGCCCTGCTATGCCTGGGCGCACCTCAAGGTGCTGCTGCTGGCCAAGCTGCAGCTGGCGCTCGACACCATGGAGGGCGACGCCCCCAGCAAGAGCCGCCGCGCCAGCGTCACGCAGCTGCTGCAGACGTTCGAGAGCCCGCCCTTCACGCTGCAGCGGCTCACCGAGATCATCCTGGAGCCGCACCGCAGCTACCGCAGCCTGCCCAAGCTGCTCAACGCGCTGGAGAAGCTGCTGGCCGTGAGCTCCACCATCCAAGTGGTGGACCCGCGCACGGCCCAGGCCATCCTGCAGCAGTTCCAGAGCCCCGCGCCGCTCGAGATCGACTCGCCCATCGCGCGGCCCGTGGAGGGCGACGTGGCCACCCGAGCGCCGTGGACGGGCACCGAGGCGGCTGCCTAACACCGTCTCGCTCTCGCTCTTCCATACTACCGCCCAAGAGACCCGCGGCCACTTCACTCTATTCCCCTTATCTAAACATGGGACTCGGTCTGCTTTACGTGCAAACCTCTTTGTTCGTGTGCTAGCGGGGAGAAGAGAAGAGAACAGCGTGCTCGCTAACTTGTGCTCTGGTAGCTGACAGCCAGCATGATCCAAGTGGCGACGGTCTGCTCGGCGTACGGGAAACAGCGAACTGCGAGAGCGAGTTGAGCTGAGCGGGCGTGGAGCGTTAGGATGTCAGCGACGAGCGGGTTGGCCGTCATGGACGCCAAGGCTTCGTCAGGAGACTCGACGGTGAACATGGAGGGCACGCCTTGGAACGTGTGGCCCTCCTGGACGAAGTTGGTCACGCTCTGCTGGAAAAAGTGGTTGTCGACGTGGGTCACGCCGTACAGACGCTCGAGCTCGTACGAGTTGAGCGCTGGTAGCAGGTAGAAGCTCAGCTCTTCACTCCAACGCGTCACGAGACCTTCAGCTCTTCGTCGAGACGAGATGGCTCGCTTCAATGCTGTCGTCCATTCTTGCTGTAGCATGGAAGCTGAGACCACGTCAGGTGCAAGCAGTGCGACTGAAGGTTGCGCAAATGGGAGGTCAGCGATGAGAGTCTCGTCCATTCGCTTCCAACACGTTTCGTCGTCGAAATCAAAGGAAGACTCCACCAGCTTCCAGACTCGCGGCTGCAGGTTGGCGAAGAATTGGCGGTGGTTGAACACGCAGTCGATGGTGCAGTAGCCACGACGCGTTGGAGCTCGGGCGTCGGTCACTGCAAACTTCTCGCCTGTTACTGCCTCCCACAAAAGGACATCACCAGAACTGCATTCGCAACGTCGTATCAAGAGAAAAGTTAGCTGCAGCTCCAGTTTGGTTCCGAAAGGCTTGACCGCTTTACCTGCTTCCTCGTGTGAGTACCCACACATGACCAACCTCTGCCGACCGAGTGCTTCCTCTGTCGTCATAACTGCGCTGGGATCCACGAGCGAAGCGAGATGCACTCTTGCTAGCAGATATGGTGCCAATGCAGACGAAGGCGTCGAGACCGCAGCCCAAAAGCAGCGATGCGAGGAGAACCTGATGGCACATCGTTAGGAGGCGGTTGAACGTCGCTCACTACCTCAGCACGGAAGGAAAGCCACAACACTTACCGCGTGATCTTGAGCGTCACCTTTGCGAAGGGATAGCACCGTGCCAATCGATCGCCAGGTTTCATCTGTCCCGCCCCCCACAAGTGACGTCGACTCGTACGGTAGTAAACCAACGAAGCGAGCTGCTTCACTTGGGCTTCTGACTGCCGTGGGGACACGCACGGGAACGACGAACTTGCACACCATGCGATAGCGACCTTCTTCGTCCTCCGCGAACATTTTCACGAGGCGTTGCCGGGACCCGATCTGTGTCAGTAGCTGTGCGTACTCGTCCTCTGCTGCGGATCCAGCGCCAGTCGACCCCTTTGGCGCTTGTCCTTTGCCTTCGCGTGTCTCACTTCGATACTCGTCCCACCACTGTTTGGCATACTTGTAGAAGGAATGGTTGCTCGCGTTGCGCTGGAGTGCCTCCTTACTGAGGAAGGACCTGGATTCGCGAGCGACACTTGCCGCCCGCTTCCAATGGAGCAGGTCCGCACGGATGTCTAACGTCCCCGCAGGTTCTTTCATCCGACCCGTGAGCTGAACGGGGAAGTGCACGAGCTGGAGGGTTGAGCACAGCACCCGTCTCCAGTCGAGACGGTGGACAGCTATCAGTTCGCACGAGAGCTCGCGCCACTGCCCGTGGCTATCACCAGCCCTGCTCAGTAGTTTCTTGGTCACTTTGACCACGTCGAGCTGTACGGGTTCCTCCACGAGACAAAGCGCTTCCGAGGGCGACGCCACATCGACGGCGTAGCTCGCTCCGCCTCGGGTTCGAGCTGTTCGCGCTCTCTTCTTCTCCACGCGAAAGCGGAAATGCTCGTCAAACGGCGGGTCGACGCAGCATCGAACATCCCGGGAGCTCTGACGCTGCTTCTGGAACGATGCGTTCACTCGGAAGAAAGCCACCACGCTCCCAACGGGGCAGCTCTTCTCGTCCAAGCCGCCGTCTGCTTCCTGGTCATCCTGCTCGAGCTCAACTAGCTGGTCCACGAAAGCCTTCCCGCCCGACAGCCGCAGATACAAGAACGGATCCCGTTCGTCCTCGAAGCGTACAGCGTCTTCGCCGTCTTCGCCGTCGTCGTGGCTGGAGGACTTCTCCGCACCCTCCTGCCCCGGAGCAGCGAGCTCCATCGACCGAACTGCCGCCAGAAGCTGCTGCACCACGTCGCTCTCCAGTACGTCGTGGATCAGCTGCTCTTCTCTAGCCCGAGCTGCGTCTTCGCCGACAAGTTCTTCCTCGCTGTTGGGCTGCCGCTCACCGCCCCCGTCATCGACGCCTGACGTCGCTTTACTGTTCACGAACACCAGGTCCCGGATCTGCTCGTAGACGCCTCGCTCGTGGAGCTTGGCGTCGATTGCAGCGCGTAGAGATCGGATCTTGTCGGACGAAAGCGCATCGGCCTTCGTCTCCGTGACTGGCTCCGCATCGGTTATCTGCGCGTCCATATTCGTCCCCGAGCTCGAGTCGTCGGGTGGAATCCTAGAGATCACGACTATTGATATCGTCGACCTCTCGGCGCTAGGAGCTGAGTCGCTTGCCCGTTCTTCTGCTAACAACGCGGCACGATGGACCGCAAACTCGTCGAGGAGGTGCCGCGCGTCGAGAAACATGCATTCGATTCCTCTCAAGGCTCTCGCTGTAAGGTCCAGCCCGATCCGGATCGACTGAGCGTTATCGAGCAGCGGCTCGACCAGATGCAGGTCGATATGCAGACCACCCATCGAATGCTGCGCGACGTGAGCTCGCTGGTGCATCGTCAACTTCAGGTGCTGATCGAGGTCGGGTCTCGTTTTGATGGAAAGTGACGGTGTTTGTTTGAACCTGGTTGTGTAGATCACGGTTTCCAAGAACAAGAGTCGGAACCTCAGCGAGAACTGCGCGCCTTTAAGCTACAACATGTACGCGAAGGGGCCAGCGCTCGGCACCTTACGTGGCCTTGACGCCTTGCGATTCGTTCCTCCCGAGATCCCGGAAGCGGTGAATGATGCTGTAAACGCTTTCAACGCTGCAGCCTCCTCCAAAACGACAAGTGCTATGCCACTGAAGACATCATCAGCGGAAAACAAGGCAATCGCTCGCATTCCAGCGCCTGAAGTAGCGTTACCTACCCAGGGTCCCCCTGCAAATGCGGTACCATTGAGTGCGATAACTGAAGAGTCTGACCAACCACCGACCCCACTACAACGGCGGATCATGAAAATTGTACAGCTGAGCAAGATGAAGGCTGAGCAGATGTCGACAGACGACGATGATGCAGTCTCTCGTCGATTCTCCGTCAGTTCCATGAACTTGACTCGAAGCCCCGGAACCGTCAAGAGGCGGAAGAACAACATGTTCGAGAAACCGAGCGGGGACGCGAGTGTTTCTCCAGAGGAAATTATCTCCGCTCGCAACCTTGAGGGTGACGTGAACCCGTACACGATTCGCCACAACTCGCGATCCCGAGCGGCTTGGGATACGCTGGTCATCGTGATCATTCTACTGGACATCGTGTTCACGCCGCTGTCGTTGGGCTTTAACTACAGCCCCAAGGTTTTCGACGTCTACAACGTTGTGGAGCCCATCGTTTTTACGGCCGACTTCTTCGTGCGGATGTTTTCATCGTACGTCGACGAGCACGGCGATCTCATCTCGGGGCCCAGGCGCACAGCTACAAATTACCTCATGAGTGGCTGGGCGGTGCCCGACTTGCTGAGCTGGTTCCCGTTCGAGTCCTTTGCCCATTTCAGTCACAGCGATGCCCTAGGGTTTTCGAAGATCATTCGTCTGACAAAAGTGAGCAACCTCGCGTATCGACTCCACTCCGCTAAGAAGGCAGGCTTTGTGCGCTTTGTGAGTCTGCTGGGGCTCGTATTGACAATTGTCCACTTGCTCACTTGCTTCTGGAGCTACGTAGCTGTCGATTGGCGGGCACACCTCGAAGACGGCGCCTTTGTGCCAAGAACAATGTTCGAAGATTACAGTCTCTGCTGGTCTCTCGTGGTCGGATGTGTAAACGCAAGCCCCCCCGTGATGTACTCGCCAATGGAGCTGATTTCCGTCGCTTGCTTCATGCTCGTGGGAAATATACTCCAAGCTAGTGTGTTCGGAGCGGTTGCTGCTCTCATTTCGGCTATAGATGAGAACGAGGCAGCGTTCAGCAAGAAGATCATTGCCACAACGGAACGTTGTCGCTTTCTAGGTATTCCGGATGATTTGGCAAACCGTATTCGGGGCTACTACGAGAACCTTTGGCGCGAGACGAAGAGTATCAGCGGTGACGGCGACGCGTTTATCAACGAGCTATCGCCCGCACTCATTTGCGAAGTCAAATTCCAGCTCTACAGAGATATGCTCAAGCGAATCCCCTTCCTGTCAGCCAAGACGTTGGCCCCGGCCGTGATTGAAGTTCTGGTTCTACATCTACGCACGGTGATTTACATGCAAGATGATGTTTTAATTCGGAAGGGGGAGTTTGGCGACTGGATGGGGTTTATCGGGTCCAAGGGCACCGTCGGCGTGCTCGACCCGAATTCGACAGCGTGTAAAATTATCTGCATCCTTCGCAAGGGCGACTACTTTGGCGAGATGGCGCTGCTGCAGCACACGAAGCGATCGGCAACGACGGTGGCGCTTACGTGGGTGCAGATCCACGTGCTCTGTCGTCAAGACCTAGACTACGTGAAAGAGATGTACCCGACCCAGGCGGAGATCCTCGAAAGTGAGATTACCAAGTATAAGTACATGACATCGGGGACTGAGCGTTGGTAGTAATGGCATGTTCGTTCTTCTTCTTCCGCCCTCCCTCTCACTAAATGGTAGTACATGTATTCCAACGCTTGGAGTGGCTAAATCGGACAAACTTACTCTGGTGTCACCGAAACATCATGAATAGACCACGACTTGGACATGCCTGAAATATATGTGTCACCACCTCCTTTCATTGAAACAACAGCCTATTCTGGCCTGCAGCTCGAATCCATTTTCGTACAGCTTGCTTGCGTTGGTTTCGCACTTGCTTGTTTGGTTTCTGAGTAGTGCTCGTCTTCTTCTTCGTTGTGACATTTGCTGCAGCTATACTTCGTGCACAATGGACCAGGAACAAGGCCCCACGCTGCCTCAGTTCGTGGAGCAAGACAAGCGCTACGACTCATCTGTGTCGATAACACCGAGTCAAAACGGTGAACAATGCGATGCACGGAGGCCTGGATACATGGAAGAACGCCTCGACGAAATGCAAGCTGAAATCCGAGCCACCCATCAAATGATGCGGGACCTGAGCGCTCTCGTTCATCGACAACTTCAGGTGCGCTTCTGCTGACTCGAGTTATCTTCTGTCCTATGCTAACGATGCTGTGTTTTTTATTTTTTTTATTTCTTAAACTAGGCGACGACGGCATCAAAAAGCAGGAGCAGGAGTCTTAGCGCAAGTCCCTCTCCCTCGAACTTCCCAGTCCTAAACAAAGGTTCTTCGCTTCGATCTTCGGGGGCAATGGGAATTGATCCCCTGGCTCTCATAGCATCAGACCCTCCTAGTACTATTGAGGCTGCTCCGAGTTTTCGTACGGAAACGAGGGGAGCAACACAAACGGATGCACAGATTAGTCGAGTTGACACGTTGCCGTCAGAGCCAGAGTCCGTTCCTGCTACTCCGCCGGCACCACTTTCTCCATCGAAGAAGAAAAGTATCGGTCTCGCGGTCCTGAATGTAGAATTTACAGCGCTGCGAAGGTCGCTGATTCGAGGGCCAGAAACTCGGAGAAGCAAACCAGATACTTCAAAAGAAGCCTCCCAAGCTGTTGCTACTGATCCATCCAAGCCACGCGGCGTTGCTGCGCCTCCAATAAATCCACGCAAGGCTCCAGAGAACGAAGCGCCCGAGAACAAGGATCAGGACATGAAAGTCTCGCGGCGATACTCGGCTGTTGTAAACTTCACGAAGCCTCTCGATCCAGCGAGAAACCGACTAAAGAGCTTGTTCCTTAAGGGGCAGCGAATGGATGCGACTGTGTCACCGGAGGAGATTTTGTCAGCACGAAACCTCGAGGGAGAGCTGGGTCGATATACGCTCTATCACGATTCCCAGTACCGCCACGCTTGGGACTTATTGATCATGGCGATGATTCTTCTCGATGTGATCCTGACTCCACTGTCGCTGGGCTTCAACTACACCCCCGGGTTCATGACGGGGCTCAACATCCTCGGAACAATTCTATTCGTGATAGACTTTGTCGTACACATCTTTTCGTCCTACTCGGACGAACGCGGTGAACTTATCTCCGGGCCTAGGCGAACAGCAACGAATTATCTGCTGAGCGGGTGGGCGATTCCTGACTTTCTCAGTTGGTTCCCCTTCGATCTGCTGGCATCGTCCAGCAAAGGTCGAGTTCTCAGCTTCACGAAAATCTTTCGACTTGCCAAAGTAAGCCAAATAGCGCGAAAGTTCAATTCCGCCAAGAAGGCTGGGATCCTGAGGTTTATTCTGCTGCTGGGCATCGTGTTGACCGTAGTGCATCTGCTAGCATGCTACTGGAGCTGGGTGGCTCTTGGGTGGCGTGCACATCTCGACGGGAACACGTTTGTGCCGGAATCTCTGTTCGAAGAGTACGCACTGTGCTGGTCGTTAGTTGTCGGGTGCTTGAACGCCAGCCCTCCTCCGATGTACACGGCGATCGAACAAATATCTGTCGCGTGCTTCATGCTCACGGGCAACATTCTCCAAGCGAGCGTCTTTGGGTCCGTTGCTGTGCTGATTTCATCTTTCGACGAAGACGAAGCTGCTTACAACAAGAAAATCATCTCCACGTCGGAGCGCTGTCGCTTCTTGGGTATCTCAGACGCATTGTCGAAGCGTATTCGCGGATACTATGAGAACCTTTGGCGTGAAACGAAGAGCGTTAGCAGTGACGCGGATGCCTTTATCAACGAACTCTCTCCGGCATTGATCTGCGAGGTCAAGTTCCAGCTCTACCGTGACATGCTCAAGCAGATTCCGTTCCTCTCCGCGAAAACACTTGCGCCAGCGGTGATCGAGATGCTTATTCTGCATCTGCGGACTGTTATCTACATGCAAGACGACGTGTTAATCCGCAAAGGTGAGTTTGGTGACTGGATGGGATTTATCGGCTCCAAAGGCTCGGTTGGGGTGCTGGACCCGACCACGGACACGCGTAAGATTATCCGCATCCTTCGCAAAGGCGATTACTTCGGTGAGATGGCACTGCTGCAGCGCGCTAAGCGGTCGACGACTGCTGTTGCACTCACCTGGGTACAGATCCATGTACTCTGTCGAAATGATCTCGACAATGTCAAGGAGCAATATCCGACCCAAACCGAGATCCTCGAGCGTGAGATCAACAAGTACATGCAGTCAAAGGTCCGTTACAAGTAGATGCAGCGTTAAATCACATCCATTCATGACTCAATCGATTCGTAGGGTCAAAAGTTTACCACTTGCCCTATAACTAGGACCTTGTAACTTTACCTTTCTTTCTGCGTTACAGTCGAGGCTCTGAGCGTCACACGTAGTATTGTTTTCCGGTAGAGAGAGGAGTTGCTGGATCCCAGCAACCAACTATTTTCGCTTTGACGTATTTCCTTCCACTTCCGGTCACGCAAGTAAAACCGCCTTCTTCAAGTGCTCTCACAACTTGCCTGGCATTATGCAGAGCACGTATGTTGAGCCGTTGGCGCAAATCGTGGAGCAGCGATACGACTCCAACTCCTCCTCCTTCAACGTGAACCAATGCACCAGTTCTGGCCCCGAACAGTCCAGGCACCTAGAAGAACGTCTCAGCCAGATGCAAGCGGATATTCACGCATCTCACAAGATGCTGCGAGATCTAAACACCCTAGTACATCGTCACCTCCAGGTGCGTCACGTTTGGCTCGGATATCGTACTACTCCGTTGTCTTAATGAATTCTGTGTTGTTGGTGTTTTGTAGATGACGGTGGCGAAGAACAAGCACCGGAGTCTTAGCGAGACCGCTTCGCCATTGAACTACCACATGTTTGCGAAAGACCCCCTTCTGGGGACTTTGACCGGGATTGATCCGTTGAGACTCGTGTCCACTGACGCGCCAGAAGTTGTCAACACTGCGACTGCGTCTGATCCAGACTTGAAACCTCTTAACCCAACTTATACACCAGCATCGCCCTCTCTCCACCCGGAGAAGAAGGTAAGTCTTACTCTAGCCGTCCCGGACCCCACCCTATCTGCCCAGTGGCTCGCCAAAGTTGAGACAAATAAACCCGAGCCGACACCGAGGAAGAAAAGTAACGTATTTTTTTCCAAGATGTGGTCGCCAGTTCCACGCCGCATCAAGAAAATCATCCCGTTGAGCAAAGTGCGCAAGCCTGTCGAGATCTCAAGCGACGATGAGCCAGCTAGCCAACGCTTCTCCGTTAGTTCCATCAACTTGGTGCAGTCGCAGAGTGTTGCCATGAGCCAAAAAAATCGGATTCCAGGTCGGAAGGCTTCGGGTGTATCCCCCGAAGAAATAATGTCCGCACGGAACATTGAAGGCGAACTACACCGATTCACACTTCGCCACGACTCGCCATACCGCACAGCGTGGGATTTGCTGGTGATTGTCGTGGTCGTACTCGACCTCGTGTTTACACCGCTATCCCTCGGCTTCAACTACAGCTCGACATTTTTGGATTGCTACAACACTGGGGAATCCGTGGTCTTCTTCGTTGATTTCTCCGTGAGAATGTTCTCCTCATATGTCGACGAGCATGGCAACCTCATCTCTGGGCCCTACCGAACTGCAACGAATTACCTGGTCGGCGGGTGGGCGTTGCCAGATCTTTTGAGTTGGTTCCCGTTTGAGTGGTTTGCAGACGCCAACCACAGCGATGTGCTCGGCGTCTTGAAAATCTTTCGGCTAGCCAAAGTGAGTCACCTCGCGCACCGACTTCATTCTGCCAGAAAAGCTGGAATTGTGCGCTTCTTGCTGCTCCTTGGCCTCGTGCTCACGATTTCCCACTTACTGACGTGCTACTGGAGCTGGGTCGCTGTTGAGTGGCGCTCTCACTGGAGCGAAGGTTCTTTTGTGCCACAATCGCTGTTTGACGAGTACACGCTGAGCTGGTCGCTAGTGATTGGATGCGTGAACGCAAGTCCTCCCGTGATGTACACCGCGGTCGAGCTCATCTCAGTTGCTTGCTTTATGATCGTTGGAAACATACTCCAAGCCAGCGTGTTTGGTGCCGTCGCCGCGCTGATTGCGTCGATTGACGAGAACGAGGCAGCATACAGCAAAAAAATCATCGCCACGTCAGAACGTTGTCGATTCCTCGGTATTCCAGACGATCTATCCAAGCGGATTCGAGGGTACTACGAGAACCTTTGGCGGGAGACGAAGAGTGTCCGCGGGGACGCTGATTCGTTTATCAACGAGCTATCACCTGCACTCATCTGTGAAGTGAAGTTCCAGCTCTATCGAGACATGATCAAGCGGATTCCGTTCCTGTCCTCCAAAACGCTTGCTCCAGCTGTCATTGAGGTTCTCATTCTTCACTTGCGTACGGTCATTTACATGCAAGACGATGTTCTGATTCGGAAGGGCGAGTTTGGCGACTGGATGGGGTTTATCGGGTCCAAGGGTTCTGTCGGGGTGCTAGATCCCAACTCGGAGATAGTCAAGATCATCCACATTCTTCGCAAGGGCGAATACTTCGGTGAAATGGCGCTGCTGCAGAATACAAAGCGCTCCGCAACGACGGTGGCGCTCACGTGGGTACAGATCCACGTACTGTGTCGTCAAGACCTTGACTACGTGAAGGATCTGTACCCAGCTCAGGCAGAGGTTCTCGAAAGCGAGATCACGAAGTACAAGCAAATGCAAATGAGAGTTGATCGTTGCTTGGGTGAGTGTTCGTTCGTCTGTGTCTTTGTTGGGTCTGACTTCTTGTGCGACGCAGGTAGGTTAGAGTGAACTCTTCATGAGCGATGCAACTTCGGATTAGAGCTTAAGGTCGTAAATGCGCACGGAGCTATCGCTGCTTGCTGCAGCGAGCACTCCCTCGTTTTCCGTGTGAGCGGGACTCCATGCCAGACGTAAGATAGCTGATGACGGAGAGAGTTCCCATGCAATCTCACCAACTGCGTCGCAACTTACTGCAGCGCCAGGTTCCTCGCCTTCATGCGTGACCGTGAAGAATCGGATAGCCCCCATTTCAAGACCCACTGCTAGGAGGTAAGCAGACGATCCCATCTGCTTCGGAGAGAATGAGACAGCTGTGACAGCAGCATCTAATGCAACAGGTTCACAAGCCTGGGCCCATTTCCCTCCAACCTGGTTCCAAAGCGAAAACGACTGGTCTCGAGAACCTAGAGCAAATACGCTTGAATCGGGTGACCAGGAGCAGCTCCAGATGATGCGTCTGTGCGCTTTCACACGCTCGGCAAGAGCAAACTTTCCCTCGGAACTCCGTTCCCGCTCGTACACACAGAAGTGTCGATCCTTGGACACCGACAGCAGGAACTGATCGTTCGGCGAAAAAGCCATTTGCACAACTGAGCTCTTGTGTCCTTCTAATGGCTGCTGCGCTTCGCTCCAATCCGCCGTCTTCCAGAGGCGCACTGCCGCATACCTCTCTTCACGTGACTTGCATGCCGATGCGAGCAAATCTCCAGCGTGTGATGACGTCACGCTGAGCATTTCATTCCCGTGACCATAAAGCTTGCGCTGTTCGGGCCAAAGTGTCTTGCGACCGAGTGTGTCTCCCACCGGCAGTGAAACCAAAGGGGATAGTTTAGCGTAGCCATCGCCACTCGCCCCATCAAAGGTAGATGGTTCAGCGTGTGCAGACTTGTTCGTCAGACTTAGTTCTGGAAGGTACACATGCTGCACCGTCTTAGCTAGCACTTCGGCGCTGACTTGTGTCTTCGTGTTAGCCTCATCGTCGTTGTCAGACAGCGTCAATTGGCCCACCAAGTGCGTTACCTCATCAGGAGCATCGAATACGCGTAAAATCTTCTCATCAGCACCGCTCACAAATTGGTCATTTGTTCGGTGCTCTCCGAGAACAAAGCATGCGCAGTTGATATCATACCCATGCACTTGAGCTCTTGAGATTTCATGCCATTCTCGTGTACGCTTAGACATGCTTAGCATCGACGGTGCCAGAACACGTGCAGTCTGATCCAGCGACACAGACGCCAAATAGTCTCCGCGCGGTGACCACGATAGATCGGTGACTTCAGCACAGTGCCCGTTAACAGAGATTGCTGGCAGAAACAGCTTCGACGGCGCTGGTTGCTGCTCCCACCGCTCCAGTTGTCCGCCAAAGCCAAGCGAGATCAGGGTCAAGCGCCCGTGATAAGTTGGTAGCACACCTGCAGACAGGAGCCCGTTGCCGCCCATTTCACCAACGCGAAGAGATGGAGACCACGACCCACGGCCATCCCTTGGTTTCATCCATGCAATGAGTGTGTTGTCCATGGAGGAGGAGAGCAATGCAGACTCATTCTGCACCTGCATCCACTGCACGGAAGTGACCCAGTCTTCATGGCCCAAAAGCAGTGCGTCAAAGCTCACAGTGTATGTCGTGCCACGGCCGTGTGTCAGGAATCCATCCTTCACTTCTCCAGAACTCACGTTTCTAACATCATCTCTCGAGCCCATAGTGACTTTCCACAGCCGAATCCGTTGATCCTGCGACGCCGACGCCAGCATCAGCACGTCTCCAACCTCCGTCCTCTGTCGGTCGAAAGCAAGACTGCGGATCCAGCCCTTGTGTCCCTCCAGCTCCAGCACCTTGGTCACCGTGTTATCTCCTCCTGCCACTTCAAGCAGGTGCACCTTGCCATCCACCCCGCCCGCAGCCAGCAGCACGTTCTGCTCCTTACCGTCATCACTGTCCACCACCGTCGCATCCACCGCTTCCATGATGCTCTTGACCCCCAGCTCCAGTCGACTCAGCAGCTTCACCTCGTCCTCCTTGTCCCCTCCAAACACGGCCAACGTCCCGTCCGAGAACGCCGCGACGTGCAGTCGACGTCGGTTGGTCTCTACAATGGCCACCGCCGCCACCGCCACGCTCGGCAACGGCCGCTCTCCGCCCGACAGCGCCCGGACGTTCCACTCCCCGTCGAACTCTTTCGACCACAGGAACACGCGGCCTTCCGAGTCCCCCGCCAGCACCTGGACGGCACCCGATTGACCATCACTCTGCAGTCGGACGCTCGTGAGTCTCGAGGCGTCGGGCGTCGCCTCTCGGTGCTTCAGCGTCACCACAACCTGCAGCGGAGCCGAGTGCGAGGCAGTGGACGCACTGGGGACGCTGGAACTCAGCACACACACGGCGTTCTTGGCTGCAAACGCGCCGCAGTAATCGCCACATACAGAGGAAGATGACGAGCCAGTTGCACCTACAGACAGCGCGTTCGTGGCGGCGTTGCAGCCCGCGGCCACATGCGCCAGCGTTATCCGCACCATCGCCATCAAAACTCGCGAGCCAAATATTAAAGTAGTACTTATGTACACAAATGATAGACATCGTATACACAAATTATAGTCCGCCATGACATTGTGTGCACAATCGGTCTCAAATCAGAATTCACCTCCCCCATGGAATCCATGATGGATCCCCAGCGCGCCGTCGCCCTCGCCGCCGTGGAGACCGCGGTCTCTGCAGCACTCTCAGCAGTCGCACACGCCGCCGAGGCGTCGGGCAATGCGATCCCGGCGGAACGCGCCTCGAAACGCCGTCGATTGTCGCTTTCCCCACTCGAACGCGGCGAAATTCCGTTCCAATTGACGTTCGGGATGCGGCGCGCGTCCTTCGACTGGATCTGCGCCCTGGTGGGTCGCCACTGGGCGGGAGTGCAGCGCCCCATTGGCGCCGCCTCCCGGTTCCAATTGAGAGAGCGCGTGGCGGTCGCCGTCTACTATTTGACGCACGAGAACGGCCTGGAGCACGCAGCGGAGACCTTCGACATGGCGACGAGCGCTGCGACGCGCTACGTGTGGCAGGTGATGGACGTGCTGCTGTCCGATGCGGTGAAGGCCGAGTACTTTAACTTCCCCACGTCGGACGAGGACTGGGGCAAGCTCAGCGACGAGTTCGAGGCCATCTGCGGCTATCCGAACTGCTGTCTGGCCATTGGCGGGATGCTCGTGGAGATCGAGAGGCCCAGGCAGTGGGAAGGGTGGTACTGCAGCAAACACTTCCCGGCGGAGAACGTGCAGCTGGTGGTGGACGCTCAGTTCAGAGTGAGGTCCATGGACGTCCGACCGGGGGGCATCACGGACAAGGAGACGCTCAGCTACTCGCGGTTTGGCAGGAACTTGGCCCAGATCCTTCCGGTGGGGAAACACATTGTCGGCCATGCGGGGTATGCGCTGTCGAAGTTTGTGATCGTGCCGTATCCGGTTACGAATGCGATGCCAGCAGCTGAAAAGCTGTTCAATAGGCTCCAGGCGACGACGCAACGAGCGGTGAAGAGAACGGGGGAGATGATCAAGAAACGCTTTCGGATTCTACAGTCCCCGCTACGACAGAGAACGGAAGATGGAGATGCAGCCACGACGCGAATGGCGCAGGTTATCTCGACAGCGATCGTGCTGCATAATGTGCTCGTTGATCTGGACGACCTTGTGGAGGTGAACTCCTCGTTGGGGGACGATACGGACGAGGAAGACATGGACTCAGACTCGGACTCGGAAGATTCTGACCTGGATGAAAGCATGACTGAAGATGCGGCGGCTCAGCGTGACCGCGTCAAAGATTATTTGTACACAAGCAGAGACCACATCTTGCAGCACTTCTGACATCAGCATTGTTGTGTTTTGGATGTTTTCGTACATCGAACGCACAACAGTTTTCGAAGGTCCATGGCGACTTTCCAATTTGTAATTCTAAATGTGTGACGTGGCTGAGCATCTCGTGGAGACCAGTCTGTCAATCTATTCGTGCACAACCTCTGTGGGTCCAAGCTCCAACCACGAGCTCTACAGAAGGATGTCGGTGCATGCCATCGTGCCAGCAGAGCTGCCGACAAGGAGTTTACGCCGTCCTTTCGCTGTCCGGATGTGGACGCGTCTGCTGCGAGTGTGGAGCCGCGCCAGCGTTTCTCGACTTGGTAGATATTCAGTGGAACGTGTGGAGGCTCTGGACAAGTATTGTGAGCAAGTTTCCCTCCTTCGAGTGATTTTAGTTTGTGTGCTGACGCCGGTTCCTTCTCTTCTGGTGGAGCTTGCATCTGAAATCATCCCACTGAGAGATCCAGCCGACGGATGGAAAGTCAACAGCGGGGCATGGATTCGCCTCTTCATTATCATCACATCGACTGCAGCGGGGTCCCTGTTTCAGGTTCGGTCGACAACCCCAGAGCTGTCGTATTTTAAAGTATTTAGCATTGCATTCGCAACTGGATTGGGCTCTACGCCAGCGCTGATGCTACTGGCAAGCCTTTGGGGGTATCCACTCCCATTTACGATACTTCTGATGACAATCCCGGCTGCAATTATCTTCGTGCCACTTGTCTTGCTGACAATTATACGTAAAGGTGGCAAGTTGATTGGAACTATGAAACTGAAAATCTGTCTCATCCTGGCCCAAGCACAGATAACGTTTCTGTACGTAGCATTCAGTGTCGTGTTCGAGAACAGCTCCAATGCGCTGAGATTTGGCCTTATTCTGTTTCTGCCGCTGATGAAGCTCTTTCTGAAGAACGTGGTCGCACGACTTGCTTCCGATAACGTAGAATCGATCCCAGCTGTGGCCGTATTCACGCTCGACGTGTTTAACGCATTGTACAGCGCTATCTGCATGCAAGCATCCGGATCTTGGTGGACTTCTCTCGTGATGATCGTAGTGAATGTTGTGCAAACAACGCTTTCAATTTCGGAGATCAATGGGGCTGCAGTGTCGTTCCTAGCTCTCAACCACAACAAGACGGCGATATCTCAGCCAAAACGAAGCAGAGTCATGGAGGCTTCGCCCAGAAAAGCCCGGGAGCGCTCTCCTAGTCTGCTTCAAAGTGCAAGGTTAAAGATGTATACGGCTCCATCCTTGCATCACATCAATAGGCAGAAGCCGTCACCGGAAGTGACAATCTCTGCCACTCAAATGGAGATATCGTCACAGTTGTTGTTTCATCTCGAATATCGCGTGCTTGTCGGATACATTGAAGCGTTCATCCCATTGCTCTACGCTATCCACTTGTCGATCCTCAGCCACTTACCTAGTGCCGAATACTACCCTCCTACACGTATTCCTTCCAACGACCAGCTTCGATCGACCGTTGGGGGTATTTTAGCGTACGCCTCAACTGAAGTAGCTTCTTTGGTGTGGCTTCACCTGGAGATCAAGCGTAAGCTCGGCTTCTCGATGCTTTACCAACTAGCATTTGTACTGGAGACGGAAACGGAGCTGCTCCAAGGCCGCCTCTTCGTCTGGATCGTCATTCTGTTGCAGCTCACGCTGGCTCATTATGGTACGTTTGTGTGCTTCAAGGCTTCAGAGGAACTTGCTTACCCTATCGTACTTGTCTGGTTTTCTGTCACATCATGAAGGTATGGACTTCAGCTTTCGATTCGAGTGGATGGCCTCATCAACGTAATAAATGTTGTGCTCGGAACTTCAAGCCTTCCCCACATTGTGGCATTAGACGATGGTGAATGGCATTCTCCATCGCTTAATAAACTCGTTGTGGAGACGCATGATTTTTTTAAATCTCGCCATGACCTTCATCCATTTGCATCTTGCGACTAGACTCTTTCCCTGATAAGTTGCGTGATGTAGACCAACACTTGCAAACGTCAGTACTGGAGAAGGAAATGGGGCAGCCCTAAGGTCCACTGCTTGTATTGTGCTGGAGCAAGTTGCACCGTACAACTCCCGCTGGTATATTTCGGTACGTTTGCGTTGTGTACGCATTCCTTCAAACGATTTCCATTCCGATCTACAAACTTTGATCAACGGCCTCTCAAACGCATGTAAAGAAAAGGACTTCAGCTTTCGATTTCGAGTGGAGAAAATCTGGTTTGGTATCAATTGAAAAATATCCTTACGGCATCTCGCCGAAGCGACACCAATCCGCTAGAGTCGCAGTTTGTATTTCTCTCAAGATGGGGACCTACTTCATGGAGAACTCACGCCGCTATACTGGCTACGACGAGTACGAAGGGATGTTCGGTCCTCTCCAGGCTTCTTCGTCATCGGCGCATCGATATCGAGGTCGACTACCACCAAATCGGCGCGGATTTTCGGGTTCACGAAGTCAGGGGAGGTCCTCAAACCTGCGCAAAGGTCGGAGGTCTGTAACACGAGAATTCGACCGCCGTGCAACGTTTCTAGCTAAGCGCAAGGAGAAAAAAAATATTTTACCGCTGGAAGAGGATAGTGATGGGGCTGGAGACTTGCAAGATAAGGAGAACGAGCCGACAAGTCCGACACTCGGACTCCAGCGACAGGTTTGGCTACCGACACGCAACTTCGCGTTTCGACAGCGAGCTGGAAAACTGGACACCCGCGCCATCGCGAGACTTGATCTGGAGAAAATTGCAGCCACTACAGACATTGAAACGATCCAGAGGCATCTGGAGAATTTGGCCTTCGCTGATGTGACGCTGGATGATGTACAACATTACTCGGATGCCTACTTCCTTAAACTGTTTCAGATCGCACAGGTACTTCGTTTATCCTTAACTTTATTTTACTTTGTTGACTAACTGTTTTTATGTTGGGCTTGTGCAGCTTACATTGGAGTACCTCATGCACGTTCAAGACTCTCTTGTCGATCATTCTGAGGGGCTTGAGAAGCAGTGCGAACAACTAATGACGGAATGTCAACAGTTTGAGACCGAGAATGGACAGCACGAAACTGAGATTGCCAGCTTGAAACGTGAGATCCGACAGAAGCAACGCACAATGGCTACGTTGGAGCTGATGCTTCTCAACGCTTCCGCTTCTAATCGCTCTAGCTCTTCAGCAAAGGAAAATGCTGCACGGGACGCCAACGTTCTGGTTGATGAACTGCTGGCTAACCGCACTGATCCTGGAGCTATCGAAGAGGGATCGATTACTAGCCGTAGGTCGAGTGGGCTTCTTGCTTTGGAGTGTACGAAAGAATCCTTGCTAATATTTTTGGTTTGTTACCGCAGCGGTGTCCTGCGTCTTATGTGGAAAGCGGTTCGTGTCAGCGGAGTATTTACTCCGCCATCAACAGCGACGGCATCAAGACGCGAAGGAACGAAAGAAGAAGAAGAAGACAAGGTCGTCTGGGTCAAGCAGCGACAGCGACGCTAAGGGAGAAAAAAGGAAGAAATCTGAAAACCCAGCTCCACTACCAAAAGAGGTTGTTGAAGCACTTGAAGAGAAGAACCAATTGGCGAAGCAGCTCATGGCTTTGCAGGATCAAGTTCGCGTTGATCAAGAGGCAAGAGATCGACAGCGTCAACAGCTCGAGACCCAGCAAAATCAAATGAGCTCGCGGGTCGAGCAGCACATGGAAAAGTTGCAAACAACTCTTGTCAAGATTGAGAAGAAGCAGGAGGCTACGAAGCACGATTTGCAGCAGTACACGCAGGAAGCCATTGCCCGCCTTCAAGCAGAAGCTGCGAATGCAGAGCTCCGGCGTATTCAGGCTCAGAAAGCCTCACGCGCCGGACGACTCGAGAATGATGACGGCGAGGAGGCAACAAAATCCAAGGGCGACGATGCGAGATGGTCCGAGAAGGTGGAGAAGCTGATGGATACGTTTATGCGAGCTCAAGCCCAAAAGCAGCAGGAGATTGATGCCCTGGAGCACGAGAGCAGTAAATTGTGGGCCAAGTACAACAAGCTCAAGAAAAGGCAGCAGCGTCCAGAGCCAACCATGAGGCTGGTAGAATTAACAGCGCTGGATGCCGAGCGATTTGGTGTTGATCGAGGTGATGTGGTGGAAGCGGAGACCCAGAAGCCAATCGTGGTCAAGCCCACCGCACGTCATGAAGATAAACGTGTCCAAACTGACGAGGAAAACGAAGGGGAGCACACTAGGCGAGAAGCCAAGGCCAGTGGCATGTGTGACGAAGCTCACACAGAATCAGAGCCCAAAATCTCTCCAGTCCCTGCGGTTGTTGTGCCACCCATCAGAATTGAGGCTATTGAGCGCGTTGTTTCGCCTCCTCCCGTTGATCATCCACCTGCTCCAGCTCCTAAGAAAGAGGAGGTTCCCATCATATCTCCAGTTCCAAAAGAGTCGAAGCTGATTGATCCACGCGCAAAGTTCCAGCACGCGGCACATGCTATTGGTAAAGTGGCACTTGGGTTCCTGGCCCGTCGAGCACTTGCAAAGGCATCGAATTGGCAAATTACGATCGATGTTTCTTCCTTAGAAGCAGCTCTTACAGCCCCAGAACTGGAATATGTCCGCCAACACTATCACAGTCAACTACATGTCCAAGTGGAGGAAGCAATGACGGCAAACGATTTGCGCGTTATGATCGCCAAAGTGCTTTCGGGAAAAGACGAATTTGAAGCTGAGACAGCTGCTTTCTCCCTCGAAAGCGAAGATCTTGTGATCACAGCGACGATGACGTACCACCGCGTCTTGCTGCACCACAAGCTGACTGGTGTCGAGCTATCTGGTGACATGCTAATTCACGGTCTCAAGAACGTCATTGAAGTAGAAATCATCCCGTATCACGAAGTGGCAGCTATACAAGTTGGTGAAGTGATCGAAACTCATGCGATCGTTTCGGGTCGTATCGAGGACATCAAGCGTGCTTCGATGCGGTTGTCTGCGTCTGATCTACCAACACTAGATGACGAAGATGACGAATCGAAGACCGGCTCAAGTGGTGGAAAAGCTCGTCTTGTGCGACTGCAAGCGCTCGTTCGCGGATTTCTTGCCAAGAAGAACGTAGAGCTCATGAAAATCGATCAACTTGTGGATGCAAGACTGGCAAGGATGGGATCACAACGGAACACAGGAACTACCGTCGACAAGCCACTGGAACCTTCATGGATGAGTCTCGATCCGGTGCTAGCTGCCGAGTACGAAAAGGTTGAGCAAAGGTTAGCACAAGCATTGCGTGTTAAACTACGCAAAGAGGGCGCTAGCGACGGCGAAGATCTACGACTCTTATCAATTGCAGATTATGAACAGCACACTGCGGACCTCGCGACAGAGCAAAAAGAACTCCCGGGGGATGCACAGCGTCGGATTCAACTCGTTACGGAACGGCTTCCTCCCATGGCAAGCGGTGAGTTCCGCCGAAGAAAAGCCGACACAGAACAAGGAGTGGAAAGCCGAACTGGTGGGGCTGCAAAAATCCACAGGGCAGTTCAGGTGGAGGTCGTGAGGAAGCGCTTGAGGCGGCTTCTTGCTGACAAAGGTGCTTCAAACCTAAAACTTACTGGTGAAGAGGACACGAACGAACGCAGCGCTCCGCAACACTCGGCGACTACCACTTCGCTGTTGACTTCATGGCTTTCAACGAGTAGAGAGAGTCGACGAACCGCTGCCAAGTCACTTGGGAGCTTCGACCTGAAGGAGATTGATCAGCTGGCGAACGCATACGAGGAAGGGGAGTCGCCCATCGAGATCCTGGGGGCCAAAGCGAGTGATGATAAGGAGCACGAACCCCCAACTTCTAGTGCCGAGTCCAAAGACGAAAAGCAAGAGGAGAAGACACGGATCCCGCAGCCATTGACGCCCAGGGCGATGCCGGACGACGTTGAGGCAGACAGTGAAGAGAAGTCTTCTGCTCGACCTGGTACTCCGATCCCGTACGCTGAAGCGAATCGTGAGTTTGTTGCAGAAGCTGGTCGCTCGCCTCGGCCAAACCCAGGAGTCCACGTGATCTCGCCCTTCTCCAAGACGCCATTGATTTCACGACGTGCTGCAGCAAGAAGAGGAACGGGGTTTGACAACGCAAGGTAAGACCAAAGAACGAATTAGAGGAAGACGTAGCAGGATCAAAACCCGCTGCACTGAGACGAGTTACGCTTGACACCCGAGCTGCTACCAGATCAATTGCGCGCGTGTTCCCTAACTCATGATGAAGCTCAGCAAAGAGGAAGTGCACTTGCACAGAAACTAACTCAGAAGGAAGGTCACTAGAGACCTTGCCCCCTGCCTGAACTTCGCCTCTTACTGGTGGTTCTTAGCCCGGCGATCGCGCACAGCAGCGGCCAGGTCGCGCAGCACCTCGACGGTGGTCTCCCAGCCCATGCACGCGTCCGTCACGCTCTTGCCGTACACAAGAGGCTTGCCAGGGGTCAGAGGCTGGTTGCCCTCCTCGATGTTGGACTCGAGCATGACGCCGACAATGCGGTCGTCACCGGCACGCAGCTGGTCGGCGATGTTGGCGGCCACCTTGACCTGGTTCTTGTGCTTCTTCTGCGAGTTGCCGTGCGAGCAGTCGACCATGACGTTGTCCACCAGGTTCGCCTTGAGCATGCGCGCAGACGCGTCCTCGACGTGCTCGTTCTCGAAGTTCGGGCCGGACTTGCCGCCACGGAGGATCAGGTGGCACGTGTCGTTGCCCGAGGTGTTGACGATAGCGGCCAGACCCTGCGAGCTGACGCTCAGGAAGCAGTGCGAGTGTTTGGCGGCCACAACGGCGTCCACAGCCAGCTGCAGGTCGCCGCCCGTGCCGTTCTTGAAGCCAATGGGCATGGACAGACCTGAGCAGAGCTCACGGTGCAGCTGGCACTCGGTGGTACGGGCGCCGATGGCCCCCCAGCTGACCAGGTCCGAGATGAACTGCGGCGACATGGTGTCCAGGAACTCGCAGCCAGCCTGTGGGCACACAGAAACAAGCACAAACGTTAGTCTCAACGTCGGCCGAGCTCTCGAGTAAGTAAAATGACTCCGTTGCAACTCACGGGCAGACCGAGCTCGTTGATGGCAGCCAGCAGCTCACGCGCGACGCGCAGGCCCTTGTTGATGTTGAAGGACCCGTCGAGGTCCGGGTCGTTGATCAGCCCCTTCCAGCCCACGGTAGTGCGGGGCTTCTCGAAGTACACGCGCATGACGATGAGCAGGTCCTTGTTCAGCTCCTTCTTGATCTCCATCAGGCGCTTGGCTGCGGGCAAGCAACAGACACACCACCGGAACGACCGTCAGTGGCTGTCTACATCCACTCTCACTCTGCATTGTAATTAATTGCACTTGCAACGCACCGTAGTCCATAGCGGCGTCCGTGTCATGGATGGAGCAGGGGCCCACGACCACCACGAGGCGGTCGTCCAGGCGACGCAGGATGTTGGCCAGGCCCTGGCGGCCGCGGTTGATCTGCAGGTGATAGACAAGCGTTTGTCCGTCGGTGAGACTCCTCTGCAGCAACGAATTGCCTCCCTACTATCTATTGGCGCGCACCGTCTGCACGATCTTGCTGCTGAGCGGGATCTCCTCGAGCAGGATGGCGGGCGGGATGAGCGGGCGGATGCCGGAGATGCGCACGTCCATGATGGCCTTCTTGTCCGAGATCTTGACGTCCTCGCTGGCGGTGCCGCTGGGGATGCGCAGGCGGCGGCGGCGCTCCTGCTCCCGCGTGGCAGACTCGTGCTCGTGCGTGGAGCGCGTCTCGGCGGAGCTCTGCGGCGGCATCTGGCGGCCCAGCATGAAGCCCACGAGGCCCACGCTGCCCGCCGTGATGAGCGTCATGGTGGCGGCCAGCAGGCCCAGGCCCAGCGTCAGGGAGGTCGACAGGTTGCCGTCGTGACCGGCCATTATCGACTTAGCGGCGAAGGCTCCGAATCGCGAATGATCCGGTGACTGACTGACTGGCTCAGCGCAAGCACGATGAGCGCGCATACAAGCTTCAAGTGAAGTCCCAGGAGGAGAATTTTCTCCTGGCCCCTCGGCGCCGCATGGTCGAGCAAAAACAATGTTTTTGGCCTCTCAAACTCGTGATTGGACCCAACAACAACTGCAGTTCGTGGTGGGAAAAGTATTGTTTTTTGTTGTTGGTTAGGCGATCACTTCGAACCGCTCGTCCTCGCTCATGACGCTGGACGACTCACTCACACGCACGCCGCCCTGCTCGGGCCCGTTGTTCTCCATGTACACGCGGCCGGTGCTCACGAAGCCGATGACGTTGAGCAGGTCCGCCTGCTCCGCGATGGACTTGTCCAGCTCCTTGAAGGCCGACAGGTCCGACACGCGCGGGGCGCTGCTCGTGTCGCTCATCATGCACGAGTTGCGCTTGGTCACCTCCAGCGCCTCCTGTGCGCGCTGGGAGATCTCCCGTAACCGGTTGGCCATGTCGTTGTCGCGGGCTTCTTGCGACCCGCGGCGGTCCGACGACGTGTGCTTGAAGCTGCTGCAGCTCTCGCGACTGGGCTCCTGCGGGTCGTACTCGTCCGTCTCCAACGGGACGCCGTACTTGTGGTTGTCGAAGCCGTCGTACGACTCCATCGGGTCCGTCTCCAATCGAGAGCGCCGCATTTCACGCTGCGTACGAATGGACAGCGGGCTGATAGGCACTTCGCCAGCGCTGGACATGTGAATCGCCGTTCCGACATACAGTGGGGTGCACTCCACACCTTTGCTCTTCCTGTCGACGGGGCCTTCACTCGAGTGGCCCGCCAGCTTTTGCAATGAGCTGGTGCTTGTGCTGCTGCTCTGGTTAGACTTTTTACCAACGTTCGATGGGCGATGGTCGCCCTCGTCCGCTGAAGCCGGGTACAGGTCTTTCGTGAACAGGAGGAACGACGGGTTTGCGCGTGCGCTTCCTCCCTCTGTCTGGTTGTTCATGTTGTGACGCGCAGCAGTCACACAGGTTTTGCAGAACAGCACGAATTCCGGGCGACTTGAAGTCGGCGTGGGGACGTCAAAGCTGCCGCTGTTAAACGCTTTGGCTCGGCTTGATACTTCGCAGTCTTTGCACATGTTCTCTCCGCAAGCGCTGCATTGGGAGCGTGGTCGCACGAGAGAGAATTTCTTGTTGCAAACGTGGCAGTGCCTGCGCTCACTGCTAACAAAATTCACACGCATTGTCAGCATCTTGTGACACCAAGCTGCTATTGAATATATTCACGTACCTGGCAATCATGCGCTGGAACTTGTGGCCCTCCACCTGTTGTGCCATGAACTTGGCCTCCCGGACCTTGTTCAGATTGGAGACAGCAGACGTAAAAGTCTCGTGCACGAAGTTGACGAGTTTGGTGGACGAGTGGCCGCTCAGCCCCATCGACCCCTGCCACAGCACGTTGGTAGAGCAAGTCTCCGCGTTCTCCTTAAATAACAGCACGGCCGACATTTTGCAACGCAAGAGGCCCAGCGAGTTTTCCAGCGATGCGCACTGCTTGAGGTCGACGGACTGGATGACCAAGTAGCCCATCTTGGCGTTATTGCTGTCCACGGTTGTGCCCGTGCTCCTGAGGTAGCAGAGGTCTCGGCTCTTGGCGAACAGTCCGGGCGAGCGACTCGCCAGCCAGTTGAGACCGAGGTAGTGGTGCGGCTTGTCGTCCGTCTTGGTCTCCAGCGCGTTGAGCACGACGGCGTCCAGCGCGTTCTCAACGAGGAACGTCGAGTTGCTGCGGAAGTCCGTGGAGTTGTCCGAGTAGAGCGCGTTGAGGCAGTGCTCGACCGGCATCTGCACCTTGCCCATGCACCGGAACTCGAGCTGGCGGTGGCCGTTGCGGTCGCGGGCGTCGCGTCGTCGGCAGTAGGTGCGGATGCCCGTCTCTCGGAAGTGGCGCTGCGAGTTGGAGAGCTTCCAGCCGTTGGTGCCGTCCTCGTAGCTCATAGCCCACTTGGCCGTCCGCGTGGCCTCCGAGGACAATTGCTCGGCCTGCTCTTTCAGGAACGCGTGCTGCTCGGGCGAGAACGCCACCGGCGGGAAGTAGTCGGCGGCCAGCGGGAAGCGCGAGTTGTTGCTGGACGACACTCGCTCCAGCATCGACGGCCGCGTGTTGTGCTCGCGCGACTTGTCCATCGGAGCGCTGGGCGGCGGAGACCTGCTCGGCGTATTGGGCGATGCACAATGCTGCAGGCAGGTGGCTGGCCCGCGCCGACTGTCGTTCGGTCGCGCATGTGGTGTCTGAACTCTGCACAGGTAACCTACCCTTTGGACCGTGTACACACGCCGAAAATGGTCCCGTTTTACGAGGACTGGCCAAATGGCTATAATAAGCTTATCCAATTCTCATGCGAGATTTAGCATCCAAAGAGTGCTCCTGCTCTGTTATCGCTGTCGAAGTTCGCAGACCGAAGATGCTGTAGCTGTCGTGTCTTAGAGGTCATGTTTGACACGAAGCTGAAGTCACGCGTGGCAAATTAGCATGGCGCCCCCAATCGAAGAGTGCAGTAACCAAGAAATACTTATATCGACAAATGACACTGCTGGAGTGCGTTCCTCACGCCCACCCGTTACATCTGTACAGCATACTTGGCTCGTCTTACATACAGTAGGCGGAAGGGATTTCCTCGAGAGCCCAACAGTCTGCGCTTTCATCCTTTGCTAAGTAAGAGTTTTTGCTTTCCGCACGCAGGACGCGTGGATCACTATAGCTATCCCGTGGTTTGCCTTCATTAAAAGGCATAGTGCTTGCGGTGGATGCCGACCATCTGGCCGAATTGAGCTCGCGCTCGCTGCCTGTTGCCCTTTTTCAGCTGTACGGCTTGTTCGCAGGCTAGAAACATGCAACAAATGCATGGAGCGCTGGGATTTTCTACGGACATGTGGAGGATGGCCGCCTTGGATGAGGCGCGCCTGTTGTCCGCGTTGCAGCTCGCCTCGGTACTGTAATGCTGGTCATCTGACGCTCCGAAAAGCAAGTGGTGCCGCCAAGTGGTGCCAGTGACGGAGAAATACAGCGCCTGCCCGCAAGGAATGCCATCCAAATGCGTGGACGCGGTGACGGTCTCCACATCACGCCAATATTTTCACAGAATGGAGCCCGATGGGGCAGAAAGACGAGGGGAGGGGACGGACGATGAGGCCGGCGCGTGAAAAAGCTCAAGTCGGTGGCTGAGAAGTGAGGCCGATCGCGCTCGTACTCGCAATTGGCAGCGCTGTGGACGCAGGCTGAAGAAGTGCGCAGCGACACAAGCCGGCTTGCAAGACGAGCTAGGGGTGTTGCACCGTTGCACGGTGGAGAAACAAGCCGCCTCGCTTTCACGTGGTTGTATCGCGCGCACAGGAGACTTGCATCGCGGTAAGCCAGCAAGGCGTTGGGCGTGGCAGTCTCGCCATCGGCTCGCGGTGAGGTTCTCGTCTCTTGCCATGGTGTGCGCCCAAGGTTATTGTTTTTTTACGACGTGAGTGCCGAAGTTAAGGTAGACGGATGCCATCTCGGTGCTCAGTAGCGTGTTCATGTTGAAGTGATGTTGTCCTAAGTCCTTAACTGGTCCCGAGAAAGCACAAGCTGTTGTTTGTTGTCGGGTTATGCGGACGCAGATCGTACCTGGTCCATTTGAAGCATGCCCAGACCTCCGCGATCCTGGCGGCCAGCTAGCACAGTGTCCTTGGCGCTGAGAGCCATCTCCGGGACGCGGTGCTCGGGCAAGAAGGCGCCGCGCTTGGCGGCTGCGATCTGCTTGTCCACTTCGGAGAAGAACGAAAAGGGGGTAAGTCCCAAGTGGGTCTCCCCGTCGTGTCGTAAGGTGCGGCGCGATGGGGGAGCGGAACTACTGCCGCCTTTGCCTTCGTCAGCTGCCCACATTTCAGCGAGCCGATGCAGCGTGGCAGCCTTCACGTGTTTGTACACGACGGCTTGGACCATCCCAGCCAGAACTGGGGGCAGCAGAGCTGTCTTCGCGCTTGACTCCCCCACCAGACTGCAATGAGGACAGGCCATCAAAGGTGGCTCGCGACTTTCAGTTGAAGCTGTCAGTTCTTGACTGACTCGACGGCCTTGTGCGCGGCGGCACTCCGGGCACATTGTTTTCGCAAATGGAATGTCTGATCCAGCGGCGGATACCACCACGCAAACCAGCACTCTCCGTCCTGCCTTTCGCTTCATGCTCTCCTTCGGGCCCACAAACCGGTCGATAGCTCGCATTTCGCCGTCGGTGAGCTGCATCAAAGCATCGAAAAGCAGCAGCACGTCAGCATTGAGTTCCAGTTCTTCACAAACAAAACCACGGTTGCTATCTTACCGAGTCACTGAGCACGATAAGCTCGTAGCCGGAAGCAGGACCGCTATTTCCTGAAGCACCTGAGCTGGGCTGGCGAGTAAAGTAAGATACAGCCTGCTCGCCGCTACTTGCGAGGTCCCATTGAAAACCCTCGCGTCGCAGAAAATTTTCCACCGCTAACTGCTGCTTAGCCATCTTCTCCACTAGCAGAACGCGCGGCAAGTGATCCATTTGCCCCGACAAATTAGCATTTTTGGTGGCTGGAGCCACTCGAAGCGCTAGTCCGCCAAGGCTTGAAACGTTTACGAGCCGCGAGTCGTAAAACCTGTTCGTACCAACCCCGATAAATACTTAGATGCTGATTGTAGGCAATTACTACAATAGTAAACAACAACAACAGGGCTTTCGTACATGAGGAAGGTAGGCACAGCATGAATCCGATAGCGATCAGCCAGTGCTGGAGATTCAGCGAGGTCACATTTAACAAGGCAGCACTTGTTCCTGGGAAAAAGTCAACAAACCCATCGTTAGTGAAGCGGTTGAGATGAAAGAGTGATTCAGTGCAAGTACCCACTCTGCTGCTGCCGTTGTAGGTCTCCCAGGATTCCTCTTTCGTTCTGAGAGGATTAGTTGGACCTGCTCGAGCATTGTTTCCGCGGCACGCGACTGGCGATCATCAGCACGTAGGCACGCAACCACCACCAACTCATCATTTGCACATTTCTCGCGAAGGAATGAATCGAGCTTGGAGCCCCGAACTGCGGTCAAGCGCTCGCCTACTTGTTTTGTGCCACCTCCAGTAACCTGCAATT
This sequence comes from Phytophthora pseudosyringae, assembly GCA_019155715.1. NCBI lineage: Eukaryota > Oomycota > Peronosporomycetes > Peronosporales > Peronosporaceae > Phytophthora > Phytophthora pseudosyringae. The sequence continues at coordinate 14,706 of JAGDFM010000112.1, read as the reverse complement.
CTTGCGAGTAGCGCCCGCTCGCATTCGTTAGGGACCCAGTTCGCAGAAGTCCGGGGTTTTCCTGAGTGATCATCTTATGAATTTCCACAGATCCGAGCCACTTCCCATTGAACTCGTTCTTGAGACGTTTAAGTGACTCGGAGGCGTCGTTAGCTTGCATCACTGACCCGAACAGCGTTGGTACTTGGCCAGCTTCGAAACCTGTAACAGGCAAAACAGGAATTTCGCGGAGACTCTGTAGATGTGCCTTCTCCCTCCAGCTTCCATCTGGTGCTGGTGTGACTTGACATCCTTCATATCCATCAAACTTGGTTTCCAGTGTTGTAACAATTTGCTTGATCTGGTCATGCGCGAGGTCTTTGCTTCTTGGTTTTGACTTGCTCCTCTTCTCGAGCGATTCGAGCTCAATTCGCTTTTGTCGCTGCTGCAAGGTGGGCACATTTTGGTCAATCAGTAGTTTTCCGCGGTGGGGTCCTTCTGTCACGCGGCGAGCATGGTCGAAGTACGAGTCCGTCCGGCGAAGACATTCACCACAAGCAAAATCCACTAGAATCCCAGGACACGGAGCGAACTCAATGGAAATCGAGCTGCGGTCTCGATAAGTGAGCACCAGACTGTCATTAAGGTTGATGACTACGAGCTCAGACGGCGGTGAACCAGCTCTCTGGGCCTTGGAATCCCAGCGCCAGGTCTAGTCAAATAGAAGGGGGTCGACGTTGGTTGGCATGAGGTTCATTTAGAATATATAGGAGCAACAGCCTCTACCTACCTTGAGGATGGTATTCTGGCCATCCAAGATGATCCCGCTCTCCTTTGTTAGAATCATTTTCTTGCTGTCAGGCCTTCCAGCAGACCCCACCTTTGGCATAAAAGGAAGAATATTCAGACAAGATGGCAATGTTGTGGGAAATCGATAGTACTTACAGCGTGCTCATCGAGAGTTGCCAGTAGCGTGCGCTTCTTGTTGTCCTCATAGAACTGGAAACTGCGCTGGTAGTCATTGATCTTGTTGACGCAAGCTGCTACTCGCCCCGATGCATAACTATCGCAGACAAGCAACATTTCCTTGTTAGCAGCCTGCAACTCGAGCAGCCGTGAGAGCGTTTGAAAGCAGTTCACAGCGCACTAGCAGAATCCACAGCCGAGGTCGTCGAGCCGAACTGCCACCTCTCCGGTTGGGTAGTTTTGAGCTAACGCCAGCCTCGAAGTCCCCATCAGCGCGAGCTACCAAAACCAGGGATCAACCACAGGTTTGGGCTCAAGTCGACTGTCGTGTCGATCATCGCTTTGGGGGTAATACATATATAGGAGGTCGTTACATTTTGCTAGACTTGGTTGTTAACGACCCCCCTCGGGAGCATTGGACAAGTTAAATAACCCTTGTGGTCAGAGCCGAGTTAAACCGCTAGCGATACTCAATAACACGGATGATTGCTTACCCGGGGCGCCGTGTTTGATAACAATGTGTTGGGCTTTCTGCCAGGAAAGTATTGCACGTACAATGATAGACTCAACTAATTATCAATTGCATTGGGAAGGACAATGCCCAACTGCGACCTCTATCTACATCGACCTATATATCGCTGAGGGAGCCCTCGTTGTAGGAACTACTGATTGCTTTGGCCAAAAGTCGTGGCTCAGAAGTCCCGTTTTGTCTTCAGGCTTTAAACAGGACTGGGGTCATGTGAGCTCTGCCATACCGCCGAGCTGAACAACCTATCACCGATACTAACGTCCCGTGCAAGAAGCTGAGGTCTGCATACGTCGTCATTGAGCCATGCATTTGTTCTGGCGATAGTCCACACTGTCACCTCAATCGATTTGCGTTATTAAGGAATTTCAAACTGGAGCGAGCCATTTCAACCGGTTCAGATCTATAATTTACGCTAGACCATGCAAAGAAGAGCCATTCTAATCGTCAAACGGCGGTTCAGATCTTGGATCTGGGTTAGTCAGAATAGACCTGCGAAATGTGATAGATTTACCATAATTGAGCGCTCAACCTGTCAATATTGATGCTTTCTTGTACTCTGTTCTGCAAGGCTTCGAGAATCAAATATTCGGTCAACTGAAAAAGCATATTGCAGTGACACAGTAGCACGTCTCGAGTCTCTGTCGAGTCTCTTCGCGCACGAGGTCTTTCAGCCTTCCAGGTGCTAGGACTTCGCTTAGATGTCAGTGAATATACACAGTTAAGTATCTCAGTTTGTTTTTAAGCACATTAAAATAGTGAACATCTTAAGAGCGACAGAAAATGGTGCAATTAACGGCACTCCATTGTCTCCGTCAACGCTGTCTGGGTATCGAGTCGGTGACGTTCGTCGTCTTGATCATATGGTTGTTTGCGCAGAGCAGCTTGCTCTTCGGCTAGTCGCATTCCAAGAATCGAAAGACTGGTGGATAACGCATCCATTTCTGCACCCTTGCGCTTCAAGGCTGCTTGTTGTTTCTGTAAGCTACCACGAAGCATGTTGAACTGCTGCTCACAAACTCCAGAATCCTGTTGAGAAGTAGCTTCATCGCTACTCTCAGAAATGCAGGGTCGTGGTATTTTCTTGAGGCGCTGATTCTTCTTCTCCACACACAAGAACCGGGCACGAAGGTCGGTGGTGTATTGTTTCGTATCGGTCAGCTCCTTCTCCAGCTCCTCCAGTTGTTTCTTCATTGTCGCAACGTGCTTTTCATGGAGCACTTGAACTTGAGCAAACTCCTCCTCCCATTCTGTAGTCGTCTTTACATGCCTACCAGCTAGGATTTCACTCTGCTCCACCAGCGCTTTCTTCAATTCAACAACGATATCGCTCTCCATAGCTGCTAACAGATGTGGATGGCCCCTGAACGAACTGAAGTGACAACTTTTCGACATACGGACGTAGTCAACCGGCTTCTCCGCGTTGCGAGCGGTCTTGTAGCTGTTTGCAAACATGACTTTCTGTGAATCTGAAAGTCGGTGTGGCTCTGACGCCAACCGTCTTCCATATTGCCTTCTGCCTTGCTTGTCCCTGCGTTGCTTGAGCCGTAGCGCTGCACACGCTTCTTTTACCTCCGCTTTACTAAGGACTGGTGTTGTTGATGAGGCTGCCGGATGGATCGTACGTGCATCGGTGATTCTTGCAGCGGCTTTTCGAATGGAAAGCCCTGTCGAAGGCTCCGTGGTCGTGTCACCCTCTCTCGCACCATGAAATGTTTGACGGGAGCCGCCTTCGCCCGAGCTTCTCTTGTTACTCTTGCTGGCGACCGCCCAGTCCAAGTTGTATTTGCGCTTCACCATAACGCAGGTTAGCCCTCCCACCCTCATCACCACTAGGACGCGTTGCTGCATGTAGATTGGAACTTCACGGAAGAATGTAAGAGCCGCTACAAAACTGATAGAATAGATTGTAACTGATCTGTATTGAGAGGGAATCGTAAAAAGGAGGCGTAACAACTATTCTTGCATTTCTTACACCATTTCTGACAAATTTAGTAAATTTCATATTTCTGGTAAGTGGGATTGATTGACGGACAAGCAAACACCTTTTGACTAGAGTTCGCTTGCGATCAATTTATATTTTGACAGCTAGTGTCATGGAGAATGCTGCGAGAAACCGGCTGCAAACTATCGACAGGGAGAATTCCGCGTCTGAGGCGCTTGTGGAGGCTGAGCATCTGTTGCTCGAGCTACGAGAGCACCCCCGATCTGGGCTGCGTCACGGATCTTGCTAACAAACGTCGTGATTACGACGAAGCGGTGTATGCAGCTAACCTAGCTGACGCATTCTACCATGACATATTACTTGAATCTTTCCTGGATGACCGTCGTGCTCGTACAGAAGACCACCGCCAACGTCTCCACGACGTGGTTACGGTCCACCATCAGCAGCAGCTGCATGATCAAGTTGCTCGACAATCACCGCCTGCTGCAGCAGCGGCGACAAGTCATTCTCTCTTTTCGCACACTCGAGCTAGGAGCAACGGAGACGGCACACCACCAAGATCGCAGAAGCGTTTGAATCTTTCGGATAGCGGTCCTGCGCTATCAGACATGCAACACGAAAGCGACGATGAAGAGACCAAGGCCGCAGTGACACGCAGTGAGGCAAGCTCTCACATCAATTTCCCCCCTTTACCAAACATTTTCAATTCCAATCCTGATATCTGTATTTAGCTGTAAATTACCTCCAATGCCAGTACAGTAGCTGCATCTCTCCTAGGCTCTCATCAGTTGCCACTAGGTTCTTCAAATTGACTTCACCACTACCAGTTGTAGCTCCATTGCTGTCAGAGTTACCGGTATCACGACTTGCTTCATTAACATTAGCGTCACTGCCGGGCTCGCCTCTGTCAGACTCTCCACTGGAAACAAATCCCAGCGACGAGTAGCTGTCTGCACCGGGGCTCATTCTGCCACCTCGACCTCCTGATCCATCAACGGTCTTCGACTCGGTGTCGCCGGGTGTGAATGCTTCATCCGGGTAGAATCTTAACATGCTTCTGGGGTCTAGTGCATTCGTTGTTGGAGGAAAAACTTCGCGAGGGAAGATAACTCGAGCGCGCTACTGACTAGTAGAATATATCGACATTATCAACACATTATGAGGAATTGGAAAACAACTACGGAAAGCGGCCATACGACTGCAAGTATCTCGGCCGGTGGGAAGAATATGATACAAGTGAATGCTCGGAGTAACACAACCTAAGTCTATTAGAGCTAAAACCAATTATTGCAACGCTCGAAGGTATCCAAATTCTTCGAATGGTATGAGATCTGGGATGATAAGTATCAAAACTGGGTAATCGTTTGGAGCATGTGGTTGCCTAATCTATGGGTGCTGCTTCGCTTTCCACCGATTGAATTTAGTTACTTGCCCTGCCGATGCATATGGTGGTGCTGCAACCAATTCAATGAGGCGCAGCATCTCGTTCACTGTCGCTTCATTTGGCTGGAAGTTCTCTAGGTATTTCCGTGTGATTTTCTCCGTTAAAGTGAGACCCTGCAAGCTCGTCGCCCTTGATAAAGCAACATGTAGAGTTTGTTTCGGGGACCCAGTACGACGATCTAGTGGCGTGACGACAACTCCGTCATGACAGGTCTGGCTTGTAGTTTTTCAGTAGTGCAGGCGAAAGCGGGTACCACCGCAAATTGATCTACGGTGACAGTCGCTTGAGTTAGGTTCGGGATACATTTTAGCCGAAGACACACATGCAGTGGGGGTAACCCAATCACGCCCTCTGGAAGCCCAGTGACCAGTGTTTTGCGGCAACCGTGTATTTTAATCAGCAGTATTTCCGGATGCCGCAGCAATTTGTGAATTTCAACGCCGTTCACGCAGTATCGAGTGCACTCAAGCTCATCTGGTGGAGGATGCATCCACACTATGGTACCTATTACGCCGCTGGCAATTATGTCTGCTGCTAGAAGCGTTGGATGCTTACCCGTAGCCATCACGGGCATGCCAATATAAAACAATAGCTTCATCGGCATGCGATTCGTAATATCATCGGTCGCATTAGCCAGTTTGTTGACTATCGTTTTGGAACGTGACGACGACAAAGCCATGCTTTCGTACACAGTCACCTTCTGAATCTGGGCAACCTTAAAAATCATCAGATGATTTATCGCACACCGAAGCTTGTTCGTACAAACCACAACGGGACGATAAAATGAATCGTCGCTTCGTGACGACGGCACTTCAACTTGATTTATTGGCTTTACACGAGAGTTTAAGAGCTCAAGGTGCTCGTCCGAAACGCGACCCCAGCGCAGATTATCAAGAATATCAGCGTACACAGGGCCTAACCTTGCGCGCATGTTTTTGGTTAAGAACACGACAAGATTGATAGCGGAATAGAGAGCGTAACCAGCATGACAAAGTCGATTTGCGGAACAGGACGGGAGTTTGTAAATTATGAATACACGGGAAAAAAATTTTGAGTTATCGGCTGTGCTTACTTTGTTTTATCATCAGTGAACTTACATGGAACTCTTGCCACTGGTGGGAGCTGAAGCAAATCCCCAACAAGCAGTACATGCTTCCCTCCCATGAATTTCTGGGGATATATTGACATGGAACGAGACACACTATCAGTGCCGCCTAGGAGTGCTTGATGAGTAATCGAAATCTCGTCAATAATTACTAGCACGACCCGACTGAACCGTGCCTTCATCTCACTCGATGGAGCAGAATTCGGGTCGGCCCCATTGAGCTGCAAATTGCGGGCGCTGTGCATTGTTTTTCCATGAGTATTGATGGCAGCAGCACCAGTAAGCACTAACGTTTCAACACTGCCTTCGCGCCTCATTTGATTGCCATGACTAGAAGCGCTTCAACGACCACGGACTTCCCGGTCCCTTCTTCTCCACCAAGATAAGCAATCATCTGCGGTTTAATGCCATAAAGAGCAGGACTATCCTGCAATGGGAAAGGAAGCTCACCAGCAACGTCTTCAATATCTGTAGCGTAAGCATATAGAAGGTGACGAGCACTTACTTCAAAAATCACGTGCTGCCAAAAATTGAGTTTAAATGCTTCGGATACCATCGCAACCGTTGGAAACGACGGTAACGCGTCAGGGGTTCATCGTGGTTCTTGAGGTGGCCGTTGATACGGAATAGGGTCATAGCATTCGCTTAGACGCTCTAAGCGAGTCCGTATGGTAGCGAAAGTATCAATAAATTCTTGGGTACCATACTGAGCATCATCGTCGACTGGGTTTATAATCTTAGATGGATAGGAACTAAACGTAGATTCATCAGGAAGCGAAATGGAACAGGTCGCCTGGTACTCTTTTGTTACCGCCACTACCGCTGTGCCAACATTATTTACTGCGTTAATTGTTGTCATAGCATCCTGGAACAGCTTAGCAGTTGATGTATCTGGTAACGCGATGCTGGTATCCCCAAGAAAATCGTCAGGAATGGACTCATGAGAAGGATCTCCACCATCATCACAGCGAGTATCATCAGCAGAACTACGGTCAGGAACCCATGATGGATTACCCTGCGCTCTCGTTCTCACCAATTCTTCCTCCTGGGATTCATCGTCACTATTACTAGCCCGTTGAGCTCTGCAATAGTCATGCCACTGCGACTCGTATTTTTTCAGCAACTTTACATTATCGACGTCCCCGGAGTGTAGGAACGCTCGATAGCTCCCAAGAGGCGTTTGGTTTCCCAACAAGAGTGTACGTTGTCGATGTGGTTTAAACAACGTCAAAAGTGCCATATAATAGTAGTCACTTCGGTCCTTCTCCAGCTGGGTTGTGGTATCAGGAATCTCTTCCCCGCACAGAACCAATATTTTAGCCGAACTGAGCCTTGAGTACAATAGTGACTGGAACTGGGACGTATTAGAGGGCATGTTTGTGTTCTGTTTTCCAGAGAATTCAGACTTCTCGCAAATCTCGATAAATGAAATATTATCCAGTGATGCATGCCGTTTCCAGTATCGCTCTAGCACATTGTCTGCGAAAACACCTGAAATACTCGTCTGTGGATTTTGCTGCGATATAGTAATATCGACAGAATCAACGTGCTTTTGCAGCATGCTCCGCAAGTTGACATGCACAAACTCGTGAGAAAACCAAAATGGGGTTTCGTTCAAAATATAGAGTGCAGCCATTGTAGCAACCACTTCTTGGCTATTGGTAACGGCGTACAGCATCGAGCCTAAAATTCGATATCCACGTTCCATCGGTGTTGTTTCTGGCGGTAGCGCGTCAGCTTTTTTGGCAGCCTTAGCGAAAGCCGCCAGGGATAATGCTGTATGGTTTTCCACTGGGTTCTGATTTTTGAAACAGTACTTTGCAACGTAGGCCGCCGTGTCTTTTGATCCACTGAAGACAAATTGCGCATCATGGTTACACTTCAAAGTAGTCATTACAACCGGGTTGTACGCGTTTATGTATTCGCAACCGATTGCATGATGCAGGCGAAGTTCAGAACCATCTTCAATTGTGGTTGAGCCTAGATGAACTAGTTCAGGCTTAAAGAACCTGCAAACACTAGCTTTGGGTGTTTTTTACGAACTGTGGCCTGGGTGCATCAAGGCATTGCGAAGTATGTCAGTAACCTATCTCGAGTAGCACAATACAGACCCTGTTATAACTAACCTTGAAGCACGACTTGCAGTGATTCCAATATGCGCCTGGACGTCACGAACCAGCAATGATGTTGCTAAATCGTCTGTATCTTCTTTTGAAGGCGGCCGACACCTTTCAAAATCGGTAAACTGGAAATCGACGTTGACATGCTACTTACGAGCGAGCCTTTGTAGAGCAAGATCGATAATATCTTTGTCTCGAAAGGTTGTCGCCGCTGTTCACAACCCTAGGGTAGCATGCCGCCAAGTGTGCCCCTCCAAACGGCCCCCATTAGCGCTGCCGTAGCAACTACGGTGAGTAGCTTAAAATGTTTGCATCCTCCGTCCGAATACTCCGCACACGAATTCAGCGCCAAAGGCAAGATTGCTCTTCTATTATAGTAATGTAGTCGAATCTGCCGGACCAAGTTGTCTTTTCGTTTCCAACGAATCGTTAGCCACGATGGATCTAGATTGTACTTGAAAAAACGTTTAAAGTCCCATCGTAAGAACCCTGCATTTCCATTTTTGTCATCCAGCCAAGTGCCCAGAAGATGACCATCTACTGTGACTACTACCCTGTGAGTCAACGCAAATTCAGCCACAAGTCTCGAAAGGAAACCCATATTACGAAGGAGCATCAACGACCTGGGCGACTATTATGCCGTGACTGCACCAAGGGTACGATGCGCTTGTTCGCGACTTCCAACTCGCTGAGGACCCACCAATGTAACCACGAGCTTGTCGCCTGCGGGATCAGTGAATGTACGGTTTTGGTGACCAGATCAAATTTGGCTCGCCATCGGGCTAAATATACGGCGAAGGCTGCTTCTGCTATCCCCTCCAGTACTGCTGGCACCAACACGGACGCGACCTCCAATCATGACGGACAAGCTCCATTTGTAGCCAAAAAGGTCTACCAGCCGCCTAAAGATGATGCAAGTCTTCGCGCACCCGGTGCTGCCCCAAACCTTAGCTCGTTTCAACGAATCCAGTTGAAACTCCTCAAGTGGTACAAGGACCCAATATCTCTCAGGAGTATTCTTCGAGGAAAAAACTCAAGCGATCACACGGCTAAGTTCCTGACGAAGTTGGAAAAGATGGGAGTCTGCTTTGAACTTACGCACGACGAGATCCGCAACAAACGTAACGGTCAATAGAATGTTGTGACGAGGTTTCTCGCTAGTGAGCATCTGAACCAGTTTACGCAGTTTATTGGCCAGTGTAAGGGCGGTGGTACTATCAGCGCTACTACGCGCTACAACCAACTTCGGCCACTCGTCAACTTGCTGAATTTCTACGTGAGAATCAGGGATTCGCGTTGGTAAGTGAATACAAGTATGTATCAGACGCGTCGATCATTGTGTCGAAGAAACGAGCTGGTGAGCGAGATATCGAAAAGAAGGCCGAACGAATCGCGGAACTACCGGACGTAGTGGATTTTGTGGAATGATTCTACGATGACTGAAAGACTGAGTTCAAGCTGCAGGTGACGTGATTCCAGCAGCTACACATATTAGAAGCGAAAATGTACATTGCTATTCGCGATTTCCTGCTTGAGCTACTGTTGTTGCGACTCCACCACAGAGGCTTTAACGTATGGTGGATATGCAGATGTTCAGAGTGAAGTTGTACAGTAATGGCATGTACACGTGTGAAATTGCGGAGCACAAGCCACAGTTTTTGTACGGGACATCCATCATGTACATCCCCAGGCATCTTTCAGGCGATTTTGACAACGTCAGAATGTTGCGTGGGGCACTTTTGAAAGAACAGTGCAGCCACACACATGATAACACCCTTTTGGTAGACGATTGCGTTTTCGTTGGTATTGATGGCCGTCCAGACAAACACCTGACTTCGCGTTTTGAGAAACTGGTGCAAAGAATGTTTGCCAAGCACGTTACTAGCCGTGACTGCCGAAGCATTTACACTACGTACGCCAACAAACACGCAAAGGTTCCAAGAAGATGTATAAACTGTCGCGGTTCATGTATCATTCATTTCTTACCCAGCAGCAGATCAACCGAGCAGACACATCAAGACAAAGATTGGCACTGGCGGAGGAACTGGGAAATCGCATCGCATCGCTTCTTGTATCCAGCGACAAACACGCGGTTCCGCTGCTCCAAGACATTCCTGGAACTTCGTATCAGGACACCTTAGATGAAGCTGCCAAACAAGCGGAACAACTATTCCAAGATCAGTTGACTTCTTCGCTATTAGACGATGAACTGCATAATCGGTTGCTCCATGAATATGAAGTGAAGCTTCGAAGTCAAGGATCTACATAGCCCCATAGTTAAAATATGATCGTGGCGTTTTTCTATAACCCCACAATCTAAATTTCGACTTTAGCAGTACCCAGTCGAGTACAGCAATCAGCTTTGCATCCATACCATTTAACGTACTTTTTCTTGTAGAAATTGACGGAGACATTCCGAAGACCAGGGTTTATCCTGGGCAGTTGATGCGATACGACTGCAAGAGCAAACTTCACATCAGAAACCCATACAACTGCCGCCTCCAGCTATATAACTTTCATTAGCAACCAGGAAACGCCTGTGTAACTCAAAACATCGTGCAGATAGCCTAGTATCCATTGCATGTTACTTGAGTCTTTTTGCGTCAACCTTTTCGACACGGCACCTTCCTCAAGACGAGTGCTGCTAATTATGCGGGAGTCAGCATCTGATGTTGCTTGCTGTAATTGCAGCACCCACGACAAAGAGAGCTTCCGCACATGCTGGTGGGGGTAGGTTGACATATTAATAATTTACTCGTGCGATGCAGTCGCTGCCGCACGCGTCGCCTGCAGCGGGAAAGCTACAGAAAGAGTTTGTCCTGATGAATGGTCAGCTCTTCCTCTTTTCGGCGTGACTGCAATACCCGGATCCACCTGCTACGTAATCAATGCCCTTCGATGACCGCAGCATCTTCGGTGTGGTGGATTCGCTGCTACAGATGCTGCAGATCAGGTACATGAGCCAGGATTCCTCAATCATCGCCATCATCTGTAAAAACTCACTAACGATGTGGTGTTTTCCGGTGCTCTTCGCGACGTCGTGGATGGCATCAGGGATGCTAGATCCTCGTATAAGGAAGCAACAGCAAGCTGCAACTAATTGCATGCAGTCTCGTTCATTCAATTTAGTGGCTACTCATAATTCTAAGAAATTTATTTCAGAGTTAAGGTGATGCCAGTGTGTGGGCCGTCCATTAACTAAAATACAGAATTCTTCCGTGCTTCTGCGAGGCTTAGTTGACGTGCTTTTTGCTGGGACGGTGCACCACATTTTCTGAACGCCACAATAAAGTTTTTATCGTGGATCGATAGTGCCAAGATGATCTCGACTGTATGTAGGGGAAATTGCCTTCTTCAACAGGCTTGCCTGTGGTAAGCTCAACATAGTTGACCGTAGCTTCTGCTGCGATGCCCCGAGATTGGTAGGCATTTCGATGCAATAGTACCCCTGCGCGTGGAACGCGAGAAAAACGAAGAGGAAGTACATCGCGAGGTTGATGAAATCATCGTACACGATCCAGGACCGCTTAATTTGGATGTCGTAGAAGTACTCGACCATGTCCATGCCGTATTCGGTGCAGTAGTGGGTGGCACATGGACTAACGAATCAGCGGTCGAACTCTGCACGGCAATACTGCGGGGACCTCACGAACCAGAAGATGGACTAGTCAAGAATTATCGTCCGAGTAACCACGAAGACAGAGAAGAGGATCAACAGAGATGCCATGGTTAGGGGTTTGACTATATATCCACTGTGACGCAGGAGACGCAGAAGAAGAATGTCGAAAGGCCAGGTTCGTCACGGAGAGCAGAACCTCAAATCAGGCGTACGCCTCAGCGCTCTGCACATCCAGTACAGCAATGTGTCAAATACGAGTTTCTCAACCAACGTGATCGGGATCTGGCTCACACTCATGGACACCACGCAACTCGCTGTGCGGTAGGAGTTGGCACGCAGAAGACATATCGAGCAGCGAAGCGCACCAGTTGGATTGGTGTGTGTGTGTGTGTGTGTCAGAACGAGGTGCATGATAGAGAAGAAGGTGATGTCCACGACCATCTGCAAGTCTTCAAATATGAAATGGTAGACGACGCTGCTGGTACAGCGTACCAACGAGAACAAGTAGCACAGCCTTAGACTCCGTTTCGCATTGTCGCGTCACCATGAACTCTCGGTGTATGAGCGTGCAGTCTAGAACGATTGGTAGAATTCTTGCACGGACTTCAAGTACATTTCGATGCCTTCGAGCCACGCCGAAGGAATAGACTTGTGCAGCTCCGTGGGTGCCGCAATATGATTCCGGAACGGGCAAACGCTTCTGCGAACTCGATCGGCTTTCGTGCGCAGATTAACCTGCTATTAATACTTGAACTGCTCATTGGAGCAGAGATCTACGAGAAGGTCGGTGACGTCACGCCTCAGAGAGGTGATGTAAACAAAGCCCAGACCCATGAAATACTCAATGCAATGTTCACGTGGAACATGGTAGAGCATGCCCCCTGTTATTCACAAGGAGGACGTTGACGAACCAGGTGAAGCCCTCAGGTGCTGGCATCAGCAGCGAGATCACTAAGCTTGTGGAGCTTCTTGGAGATGCATTCCTGATTTTATATGATGGTGGTGGTGGTGCTATCCAGCCCCGAACTAATGTCGCCCATCGAACACATAATCCCGGGCACCATCTCGCCGTTTAAAAGCCCCGCGTCATGTCGTCACCTTCAATAGTGACAAGGCTGGAGACCGCGAGAGTGTCGGATATCCAGCCAAGGCTCCAGCATAGTGTCCGAATCATACACGGGTACATTGCTTATCGGCTTAGCGCTCGCCCTGGAGTCTGCAATTTTATTCACGATACGGCGACGCAGCCCACAGCAACTTCCCGCTCAGCAAGAACTCCCATGGAGTTAGTCCATGCGGAACAAATTCTTCGTACCGTGATTCAGTGCTGCAGTGTGAGCTATACGACCTGTCACTGTAGCTGACAGTGCTATCGAGTCGTCTGCTCGATGGACAGAGGCACACACACCCAGTCCGGGCTTCGGTCCCAGGCGCTCGGATCAGTTGCTTCNAGTGCTGCAGTGTGAGCTATACGACCTGTCACTGTAGCTGACAGTGCTATCGAGTCGTCTGCTCGATGGACAGAGGCACACACACCCAGTCCGGGCTTCGGTCCCAGGCGCTCGGATCAGTTGCTTCCAATGAATTGGAGGTCAATGCTAGCTCTGGCAAGGTCGAGACGTGGTTCCCGGCAAGAGTGGATACGCGTGGGCATCGACAAGGTCTGTAATCGCGTGTTGCGTCAACGCGGAGTTCGGTAGAGCCATCCGGACGGGCGACATTGAGTCGGCCATAACTCGTGTTGTCGAGCAGGGACGGAGGCAAGCGATGGTGGAGGTGACTTGTGACGAAGGGGTGGTAGAGCGTGGGGTCCGTTTGTCCGTGTGCGAGGCGTGGTTGGTGCGTTGCGGTGTGGTGCGTAATGTCGTTTTTTGTTTGGTAGAGGGTTGTAGTTAGCGTATGGTGGTCAATTGGCCGAGCGGTCTAAGGCGCCAGTTTAAGGCACTGGTCCGAAAGGGCGTGGGTTCGAATCCCACATTGGCCAACTACTTCTTTCTTTTCTCGCGCTGGCCACTGGCTTCGGCCCTTTTCGCCGATTTACATACGCCGCGACGTTTCCGCTGGTTCCGACCAGCTGCATACCGCTCGACCACCTGCTAACGACTCGATTCGCGCGGGTTCAAGTCCGTCCCGGGCTCGAGTTACAATGTCAACCTTTGTCAAATGGCCCGTTCTCGTTGGGGACACGACCGACTTGAAGTGCTGCAGTGTGAGCTATACGACCTGTCACTG
>JAGDFM010000111.1:0-102654 GCA_019155715.1 Phytophthora pseudosyringae | reverse complement strand
GCATCCAATCATTTGGTGCATCCAATCACCAACACTCTGTACTCGTCCAATCATCCTACTCGTCTAATCATCGGTGGCGTAAACAACGTACCGTAATCATCGCGGGATCGTATTGGACCGGTTCGGGCTAACCGGTTAATGGGTACAACTGGTACACAGTACCCAAAACCGGCAACCCTCAATAGAGTTGCTTCCCGAAGATGGCTGGGAACCTAATCAGCTCTGTGGCGAATGTGAGGTTGAGGCTATTCTCGATGACCGAACTCCGTTGTCGACCGACACCAGAGGGGCTGTCCGAGAGTTCAAAGTGAAGTGGGTCGGATATGACGAGCCGACATGGGAGCCAGCGTCCAATTTGTCCTGTGGAGGCTTGTTGTACGACTACCTGCGCGCGAAACGCAGGGACCGACGTTTACAGATGTTTCATGTCGCTGACGAGGACTAAATGTGACGCCTACCGAGGATTGAACTGATCGCGGGGTCGATGCAGCCCGCGGTGACAGACGCAAATTGTAACGGGGTTACACGAAGGTCACATATAGTGTAGCCACACTATGTGTCACCTTGACGGAAGGGGTACTTGATACCACTTCTATTAACAGGATTTCAGTACGTGGCTTCAGAGCCACTCGATATGCATTTGACTAGGTTTAACTATGATAGATAGTTAAAGTCATACATTTATACCACAGGCGGCTCTGCCGCAGATAAGCAATAAAAGAAATAACAGTTCAGTTTTAGCATCAAAGAGTGTATTTGCCTTGGGTTAGGGATACCGACTCTTTGAGTCTCTAGTTCGTAATACTAGAGGGATTGAAGCCTCTGCGGAGACTTAGGGGTTCGGAGAACCACAAGCTAAGACTCGGAGAGTCATACGTCTTCCTCTGACGCACTATGCTACGAAGCCCCGCTGCACCTGGTAGCACTAGTAGTCAATCCCGCACCTGAGTCTTAGGACTATTCCTCGGTGAGGATGGAGCAGACAGCGTTTTCGAACCTGTCTCTAGGCCAGCAAGACGCGCTTAATAAGCTTATGGCTTTGCTGGGCACTGAGGGGGTCTCGCATCTTGCTGCGCAAGGCCCAGACGCGGTGAACACGGCTGGAAGCGTTCTCTAACTATGAGAATGCTCTGTTGGAGCACCTCCAACAGAGGATGGCTGCGGCTGCGCCGTCGACGGCGTCGACTGCAGCGCAGGATGGGGCCTCCCGACCGAAACCGCTCATTGTGAGCGTCAAGACTTTCGAAGGAAAGGAGGGGGAGAACCTCATAATATGGATCCGTGAGATCGAACTGGCGATGGAATCAGCCATGCTCCGTACTGAGCAACTGCGCGTGGCGCTAGCGATCTCTAAGCTCGGTGGCCGAGCGCGAGAGTGGGCACTTACGTACGGCACGTCAATTGACGCTGCCTTCCCGGGTTGGGAAGAGCTGAAGCTCCAGCTCTCGCGAGTGTTCGCTCCGCCTAACCAGGCCTATCGCGTGAGCTTCCAGAGTACCCGACAGGGTAAGAAGGACTTGGTGGACTTCGTCCAAGAGTTGCGAA
Organism: Phytophthora pseudosyringae; assembly: GCA_019155715.1. NCBI lineage: Eukaryota > Oomycota > Peronosporomycetes > Peronosporales > Peronosporaceae > Phytophthora > Phytophthora pseudosyringae. The sequence continues at coordinate 101,109 of JAGDFM010000111.1, read as the reverse complement.
CTCTTATCGCCGGTATGGCGGTCGAACCTCTACCAGAGGCTGTGACTGTGACAGTCATTATGTAGGGCCTCCGCACTGGCGTGGCCAGAACGGAAGTCTTCCGCACTCACCCTTCCTCTTTCGAAGAAACAGTGAAGGTGGCGTTGAACGCCGAGTTCAACTTTAAGTCGTCTCGACTTGGATGGGGCGTTGCCAACGCTACTCCGCCCGACGGCGCAGTGCCTATGGACCTCAGCTATGCTGAAGACGAAGAGGCAGAGCTTCAAGCTGCCGAGCAGCGTATGGGTGTCCGTCGGTGCTTCATCTGTCGAAGCACCATCCACCTAAAGGCAGCCTTCCCGTCGCGCAGATCGCGCCATGCTCCTACGAGCTATCGCTCTGCTTCGAGCCGAGCCATCGGCTCGTCGCGGGGAAATGGCGACACTCAGTAGGCGCGGGACGCCCTGCTGGGGAAGAACTGAGTTCTGTTGAGCCTCATGGAGGTGGAGGCACGCAGGGCCCAGCCCCGAAGAGAGCCGTACTCTCTAACACGGAACGTGTATGCAAGTCGGGCTTGCTCGTCGTTGAGGCGACGGTGAAGGGCTTTGAGAAGCCATGGATCATCCTGATCGATTCCGGAGCGTCGGGCAACTACGCTCGACGCTCCACGATGGAGGGAAGTCAGCGGTATGCTGAGGCGCTTGGAGCGCGCAGAGGTGACATCATCACTGTTCGCCTAGCGAAAGGGACACGTGTCACGGTGCCTAAAGTCCCTGTGGACTTGGGCGTGAAGTTTCTAGACTTCGATAGCGTGGAACGCTGTCTGGCCTTGGACCTGGATTCGAGGTATGACCTCATCCTGGGCATGGCATGGCTGGAACGCCATGAGCCATGGACTGATTGGACGTCGAAGACCTTGGGCGCAACGCGCTTTACTCCTGGTGGATCTTTGGTGAGTCATGAACCCACCTCTGCTAGGAAACAAAAGCGCTATTGGCGCGGACACTGGACCGAGTCGGTCAATGTGTTGGACATCGGAGTATCCGAATTTGTAGACACTGAAGGTGTCGAGGACAGGAGTCCCGAGTGAAGCTCGTGTGCTGCACACGGAGCGGCAGGTAAGCCGCTGGGTGACACAGGTGACATGTGGCACGACAGTGACTCTCGTCGGGACGACGAGGTGTCACTACACGCCATGCGTGGCGTGGCCGGCCGTTGGCCGGGGCATCGAGGCCGCGGGCCTCATGATGCGTGTGGGGCGGCAGGCAATCCGCTGGGTGACCGGTGTCATGGTACGACGGTGACACGCTTCACGACGACGAGTTGTCGCTACACGCCATGCGTGGCGTGGCCGGCTGTGGGCCGGGCCATCAAGGCGGTGCGCCCTCTGGTGGAGGTGACGTGGCACATAATCCACGGGGTCGAGGCTGCGAACATTGCAGCTCTACGACGGATGTCGGTGAAGACATTCCAGTCTCGGAGGAGACGCACACGGTGCGAGCACCGGGAAACGCTGCTGGAGTGACTGTTGGGGCCTCTCCGAGGCAAACAGTCTCAGCGGGGAGAAGGCTGCGACGCAGAGCGTCAGCCGTGAGACGCAGGGCGTCTGATGCGTCTAGCATGACGAGTGAGGACACACGGTGTGATAGCGAGCAGCTATATACACTCGCAACGTAGTGACAGGGGAAGTCGATGGCGACGTCAGTCTAGAGACTCTTCCCACTGTGGACGCTCTGTTGGAGCTGGACGAGATGTCCGTTGCCGAGTTCGGCGACGCCTTACAGGCCGGCGAGTTAGCCGAGTTGGTCATTGTACGACCTGAGGAAGAGTTGAACTCGTCGTCGCTTTTGGATAAAGCCGTCCTTGACGACACCAAGAAGGCGCTGCGTGCGCGGGCAGGATCCTCGATCCTCAAGGACCCCTCGGATCCGTACTATCCTTTGGTGAAGGAGTACCAAGACGTGGTCTCGAAAGAACTTCCCACGAGGCTACCTCCGGATCGAGGTGTACGTCATGAGATTGACCTGGTTCCTGAAACCAAATACTGTGTGACAAGGCAGTGGCCTTTGCCACGAGAGCAGTGTGACGTCATTGACGCGTTCTTCCGTGCCAAGCACGAGGTCGGCATGGTGCGCGAGAGCAAGTCTCCGCACTCAACGCCTACATTCTGTGTCAGAAAGCCGAATGGCAAGTGGCGCATCGTTCATGCTTTCAATAAGCTTAACGCGGCCACCATTCCGGCGCAGACGCCTATTCCTAGCAAGGACGTTCTCCAGAACAACATGACGGGGTGTACGGTGTACAGTGCCCTCGACTTGGTCAATGGATACTATCAGTTACTCATGCGAGCAAGCGATATTCCGCTCACAGCGGTCAGCACTCCGAGCGGTATGCTCTGGGAGTGGCTGGTAATGCCCCAAGGGCTGTCGAACGCGCCTGCGACGTTCAATCGTCTGGTGATGCAGCTGTTCAGGCCCCACCGGCGTATGCTCAGACATACTTCGACGACATATTCGTCCACAGTCGTGCCGAGCACGGAAAGACTGATGTGGAGAACCACATTGAGCACCTGCGAGCGGTGCTCGAGTGCATGCGCACACACAAGTTGTATGCCAACATCGACAAGTGTGTCTTCGGCGCTGAAGAGATTCCCTTCCTGGGATGCTTCATTGGGAAGCGAGGCCTTCGAGCGGATCCCGCTAAGGTAAAGGCCATTGTAGACTGGCCGGTTCCAAAGAACCAGAAGGACTTACGGAAGTGGCTTGGCTTGGCCAATTACTTGCACAAGTACAGCAAGAATTATGCTGATGTGGCAAGGCCACTGTCCAATCTCCTTAAGAAGGATGTGGACTGGTGTTGGGACACCGATCATCAAGCGGCTTTTGAAGCCATCAAGGAGAGCCTCCTTCAGGCGCCGATCCTGGCGCTGCCAGATCCCGATCGTCCTTTCAGTGTCGTCTGTGACGCGTCGGACTTTGCCATCGGCAGTGCTTTGTTGCAAGCAGACGCTGAAGGGCGTGAACACGTGGTCGCGTTTGAATCTCGCCAGCTTAAGGCTGCTGAGAAGAACTATCCAGTTCACGACAAAGAGCTACTTGCAATAAGTATGCACTCGTCAAATTCAGGGTTCACCTGCTCGGCTCCAAGCCGTTCGTGATCTATACAGATCATGCGTCGTTACGCACTGCGACGCAGTCGCCTCACCTCTCTCAGAGAATGGCCCGTTGGCTCTCCTTCTTTGCGGAGTACAACTGTTTCACATGTCTTGACGTAGGTGGCAACCCACTTGTACATGTGGTTCCGCCAGAACGACTGAGAGACCGCATGGAAGGTCTTATCTCGGCCCAAGTGGCCACTGTCAGGCGCATCGTGCGCCTCCTGAAGTATGTCGTACTTCAGATCCTCGTCGTTCGGAACAACGACACGAAGAGGATCACTAGGTTCCACCCGATAGTGGAGCAGGTCATCTGCCCACTCATATCGGTGGAGGCGGGACCTCTGCCGCGGGCCTTGGCATCCTTGCCGGCGGTCAGGTACCGCACTAGAGGCACGAGCACCTCGTCCTCTCGATACGCCATGCGTATCCGATCGTACAGATCCGACGTGACCCGACTGATGTGAGCGAGCTCATAGTCGGGTCTGCGCGACAACGCGTCGGCAAGCACGTTGAGCTGGCCCGACTTGTACTCAACGCGGAATACACATTCCGCGAAGAAGGAAAGCCAGCGCGCCATCCGCTGCGACAGATGCGGCGAGTTGGTGGCCGTCCGCAAGGACGCGTGGCCTGTGTAGATCACATAGAGCCTTGCGCCCAGGAGGTGCACCCTAAACTTGACAAGGGCGTACTTCATAGCCAGGAGCTCCTTGACATGGACAGCGTAGTTCCGCTCGGCAGCCTTCAGCTGCCTGGACTGGAACGAGATCACACGCTCGTGTCCATCCTCGTCGTCTTGCAACAGTGCGCAACCGATTGCATAGTCGGAAGCGTCACAGACGACGCTGAACGCCTTCGACTCGTCTGGCAATGCCAAGACAGGAGCTCTCTGGAGACTCCTCTTGATGCCATCGAATGCATCTTGGTGTGACTGCTTCCACAACCAGTCGGCGTCCTTCTTCAGGGGCTCCGACAGGGGTCTAGCCATCTCGGCGTACCCAGCACTGTCCTTGTGCAGGTAATTGGCCAAGCCCAACCACTTGTGAAGGTCCTTCTGTGACCTAGGAGTCGGCCAAGCTGCAATGGCCTTGACCTTCTCCGGGTCGGCGCGCACACCCGCGCGACCGGCAAAGCAGCCGAGGAACTTGATCTCCTCGGTCGCGAACACGCACTTGTCTAGAGCTTGTTGGCTCTCATAACCTCTAACACTCGACGGAGGTGCACCAAATGCACCTCGATAGCCATCTTGCCTCCTTCGGCACGGATATGGACGAATATATCGTCAAAGTACGTCTGCGTGAACGCACGCAATGGTCGGAACAACTGCATGAACAAGCGATTGAACGTCGCTGGGGCATTCGACAGTCCCTGTGGCATCACCTGCCACTCCCATAGCATACCGCTTGGGGTACTCATCGCTGTGAGTGGGATGTCGCTCTCGCGCATCAGGATCTAGTAATATCCATCTACCAGATCCAAGGCGCTGTACAACGTACAGCCCACCATGTTGTTCAAAAGAACATCCTTGCGCGGTATCGGCGTCTGCGCTGGTATCATTGCACTGTTCAGCTTGTTGACAGGTGTGTCCGTTATCTAGCGTACACTATAGATTGCGAGGAAGCGCGGTTGACTCAGGAAGCTGAGCCTAAGTATGGCCTTTGGGGCAAATTTAACTCTGATTTATGTTAATGGCCGTCGGGGCCACTCAAATGCAAACTGTCGTCTGATTGGTTGAAATGTCTCTCCACTTTCAACCAATGAAAGGACTACACGAAGCACACGCTAGCCGTGTGCTTTGTACCTACTTTGTATCTTTAGCTATATAGCTCTATCTACATATGTAACTTGAAACAGTCCGTTACACCGCACGACCGCCGATCGTTCCGACTAGTGTGTGCTTCGCCGGCAGTTGAATCTCAGTTTCGTCGAGGAAACTGAGATTTAACTAAATCCAACTAGAAATGAAACTCACGGGGATTTTCATTGCCCGACCGGGCTCGAAGTCAGCGCTCGTGAGGCATCTGGGACTGCCATTCCCGGGCACGCCGACGTTCTCGAAGTGCTCGAGCCTCTTCTGCTGCATCTCGCCTGCGGTAGCATACTGTAGGGCTGAGATCACCTCGTATTTGGCCAGCAGGAGCTGCAGAACCCAGCGACATGGATGGCGAAAGGAATGCTGGGAGGAGTGTACCACCGCTGCTGAAAGCCATGTCGGTGACAACTAATGATGGGCCTTTGACAGGGCCCCGTGGGTGTCATCCTACTGGCATGCTACAAGTCCTGATGTAAATCGCTACGCCAACAGACTCATACACACCCCACCCACTCAAAGTTGTGTCATGTAGCTTTCTTAACTTGTCAAAACAACCTTGTGTCTCAAAAGTGCCCTCCTAGGTATTCGTAGCTGTGGTCGACGCTGTAACTCATCGCCCGTTGTGCCGAGTCGTGCCGGTTCTCCTGCTCATACAGCTCGTCTTCGTCTTCGTCCTTGTCGCTTTCGTCTTCAGTCGATTTTGAATCTCCGTTGTCTTCCCCAAGGTCTGAATCGTAGCATTCCTCGTAACATATCCCTTCATGTCCTTTGTCGCTATGTGAACAGCTTCTGCCAATGCCAAGGGATCAGATAACACCATGGGGACCGCTTTCTTCTCGCGGCAATTCCAGAACAAGGAGACCAGCTTTTAAAGCTTTGCTATACCAAGCTGGTTTCGCCTATCCGTGCAGATATACTTGTGGGTACTCCAGTTCTGCTCCGAGGCCGCTGAAGACGTCGGCAACGTGAAAACCCTGCGTGCAATCCGGCACAAGGTAGGGTACTCATCACGCCTCTCTCTTCACCAATGCGACGTCGACATTATTTCCTTCCGTTGTCATTGTTGTCACCTCTTACTCACCTTCGGTCTGTATTCCTCGTAGCGAAGCTTGCAAGTTGCCGACGCGCTTTCAGTAGTGTTGTAGCCGTCAGTCGACACAGAGGTGGTCTGTCGGCGCAACGACAGCGTAGCGAAGGCGAAGATGCCGGTAGGACCTCAGGGGGGGGGGTAGTAGGCCGAACTAGTCGGCGGCAGAGCTGGAGTGCGCGCTGGAGCGGACGTCACCGACGCTGCAAGCAGCTCGAGTGCGGAATGAAGAGTTGAAGTTGCCTTCCGCGCGCAAATTGAGACTCACCAGCGCTTCAAAATTGGTATCTATAGCTGCAAGATTTTAGAAATTTACATATATAGCCTCATGGTCCAATTTCGTCGACGAAACTCGGAGTTACGTCCGAGATACTCGAGTTCCAAACTGTTCTAAACTCGAAACTCAAACTAGACCGGACGAAACTAAACACACACTAGTTCCGACACCCCCTCCTTCGTCTCGCCGCATCCTGGTCCTTGCTTGAGCCACTTCGTAGTAGCTCCATATGCATGCCTCCCGTCCTTATCGCTCCGTCGTCACCCGCGCGCCTCCAGTTTTGAGTCCTCTTCTTCAACGTCGATAACTGGCGCGGCGGTTTCGGTGATCTGAGTCTGCTCTGATTCTAAACCAAAGGCTTAACGAGTGGCTTGTCCCGTGCCGCTCTGATCCGCTTGCGACAGAGCTTCGCGCTCATCCTCATAGAGCTGCTCTGTCAGCAACTGATCAGCCAACGTCGCTTCACCGAGGGGAGAGAGAGAGAGAGAGAGAGGCAGACTTTTCTATTCGGTCTTATTGACGACTAGATGTCTGATATTTCCTAAACCTGGTTAGCAACGCCGGTGCCTGGTTCAGGTCCGGTGGTTGTACGGGGCTCATCTCCTTTGGCGAATGCTCTCGCAGTTTACGCTCTAATGCGTGCTGGCATAGGAGTAGTTTCGTTCCTTGGAGTTGTTTATCTAGCAGTCGTCGCTCACGCTTTACAAGCGCCTTCAGTTGGCGCATTACTGTCGCCCAGAACTCTGCCACACTGCTGTCTGCTGTTACTTCTTCCTGCTGAATCACACCACTAGATTTCTTTGTATCCATAAGCTGGTCACACACACGCTGCTCAATATAAGCCACATCCGCTTCCACTCCGCCGTGTAGTCCTTCATTAAAGATACGATGGAGCATCTCTTCTGGGAGTGCGAGTGTGCACAAGCATGCTGGTTGAAACTCATCCGGCACTGGACAGGTGAGCAATGGGAGCAAGGAAACATCACCAGCTTCAGAACGAATTGTGCTAATAGACGAGCACCGAGTTTATCGGGAAGGGTCAAGGCCAAGTTGCAAGCGGCCTACCCGGACAACTGTCAAGAGGGTAACTTTCTGCAGCTGTTGTCGTGGCGTCGGCCTTCATGATACAGATTCAACTGCCTTACTGCGATCCGATATGCGACCCACACTTGGTATTCCGTCAACCACCTGCGTGGGTGTCTGCTGCATCGCTGCGTGTTGCCACTCACTGACGTGTGCAACCTCCTCCAGCCTTTTGAGCTGTTTCTTCAGTGCTCCTTCATCTCCTTTGTATCTTTTGAAGCGTTGGTTCTTGAGGGCCACCCCGACGTTCTTGTTCGCGATGTTCTCCGGTACGCTCCAAGGGAACCCGTGAATCCGTGGGTGTGCATAGAATACTATGCTGCCTCCTTCTTCGTTCCACTGTAGCTTCCTCCTGTCCGCCGCTGTGTCAGGGTTCTCCTGGTTTTGACTCCTTGACTTTCCAATGTATGCCGTTGCTCATCTACAGGCATGTTGGATGCCTAAGATTCAGTTCCTTCGATAACTGCAGACCTGGGCAACATGCTCACCCGAAAAAAGTATGCGAGGATTCAGGCAAGCACCATAGCGGAACTTAACATCCAGCGAGTAGGAGAGCGCACCTACTCGTTCATCATTCCGGTAGCAGGAGAAAAGGCGCATCAGCTAGCCAAGTTACGACGTTGGGGGCTAGCAATTCTGCGGAACGCGCCGATGATAGACAGAGGAGCTCCTTATCCATTATCCAGGGGCTGTCGTTCCAATTGAATGTTGGCCAGTATATTTCGATCTCCGTCGTCATTGCTACTCGAGGCTGTTCCAGGGCCCTCGGTAGCTCAATTAACCAATCTCCTGCCGCTGACCAGCTCAGTGATTCCATTTCCAGCTCGTCCATTTCCTGCTGATACTGCTGTATGTATTCCGCGGAGTGGTCTACTACTGGTTGCATCCATTCTCTTATGAGCTGCTGGAGCTCGTTACCCGGGGTTCTCATTTCTAGCCGACTTCCCCTGAACGTCTCTTTCTGTGGTGAAATCCCCACCTTCCACATCAGCGAAGCCCCTCTGGACATCCAGGCCTTCCACGCTTCCCAGTAGACATCTTTCCGCTGTATTAGCCACTGAATAGTATGTTTTGTACGTTGTGTTTTGCATGCGATCGGTATCGACGCAAGCGCAACACCTCCTGCTTTCGCTTCACCGAGGGGGCGGACCGGACCGTGCCCACGACGGTTCCCACCGTTCGCACTCGGAACAGTGTGGAGTACGCATGTTGAATCTGATGGCAAGCTTGCAGGCAGGGGCGGGTCATGGTCAAAACTGTCCGGTACAGGCACAGCAATGGCCTACGTCAGAGGAGAGGGAATTCAGTATACGTTTAGACAGTTTTGGACGTTTTGGATCATTCTATACAGTTTAAAACGTTTTAGATATTCATTCTCGTCCAATTCAAAACCATCTCTTACAAACGGCAAGGCAGCGATGGTCGACTACAAGGGGCAGGCGCGCTCGGAGACTCTTCTGGTGGTGTGCTTCCTGGTCATCTGCACGCCCGCCTGGATTTACGGGTACTTCCAACAGGACTTCACGTACCCGTTCCAGGCCTGGATCGCCGCGACGGTCCTCAGCGCACTGGTACCGAGCATCTGCAGCATGGGACACGTGGCTCCTGTTGGCGATGAGTTTGGACTAACTTTCAGCTCTTGTGTTGTTGTTGCTGCTGCTGCAGCTGGTTCTGCCCAACTGGCCTATCTACAATCGCAACCCGATCAAGTGGCTGCCCAGCGCCATGTACGTCATGAAGAAAAGCAGTTAGACAGCTCGACACGCGACGTGAGAGTGCGTAACAGGCAGCAAGAGACGCTGCAACCAACGGCAACGATGAAGGAAAAGAAGCTGAAAAGAGAAAGTCATTATTGGCAGCATTGGCGTCCGAACGGGAGAGACTTGTGCACGCCAACAGGCGCGTTTATTCCTTGTCCTCGCCCTCAGCCTCCTCGTCGTCACCCTCGCCTTCTTCCTCGTCATCGTCACCCTCGCCTTCTTCCTCCTCTTCGTCCTCCTCTTCGTCCTAATACGGCAGCATCGTATCCCAGTGAGTAAGCTTGCTCGTCCCCACAACCAACGTGTAAAAGTTATTGCATACCATCATGTAGTACTGCACGGGGTTCTTCCACATCTCCTCCTTGATGATCTCGGAAACATCCTGCTCGCCGTCCGTTGAGACGAACCACTGAACAACACATCAAGCAGGCACACTTTGATCAGACACAACAGCCGACATGGCAAGCCAGCCAGCTAGCAAGCCGGTTAAAATACCTGGAAGAAGGGGAACTTCGCCGACTCCTCCGTCATCTCAGCCTTGTCCTTCCAGGAGAGCTCCGAAGCGGAGACCTCCACCTCTTCCTCGTCCTCCGAGAACTTGACCTGCTTCCACAGGGTCGTCGGCGAGAAGTACGGGTTCTCCTTGAAGGTCTGATGATAATGCAAACACAACCAAAGCAAATGTTTAATATCCAATGACGAGTGAATCAGCAGCGTCTTGGTTGGGTTTCTTACCATCTCCATCTTGAAGCTTCCGTCGTCGCCCACGAACGTGACGTCGAACGTCTGCAGGAAGTCCATGAGCATCTCGTCATCCTTCGTTAGGTAGTTGCCAACGAGCGGGTGGTTCACGAACTACAGCAGAAACAAGCAGTACGCGAGTGAGTGCACTAGTCGCAACGCATCGTAGCCCACTTACTACAGCAGACAGACGAGCAACCAGACAGAGACAGCACGTACCACGTCCTTCCAGAAGTGGGGGATGTCAGCCAGCAGCTTGTTGCGCTTGACGTACGTGGGGCGCTTCTTGGCATTGTACTTGGTTTCGATGACCAGGATCTCCTTGGCCTGCTCCACGTTCACCTTCTCGAGCTCCTCCTCCACCTTCTGCACGGCATCGAGCACCTTCTGCACCTTCTCGTCGGGCTTGTTGTCGTCGGGCGTGTTGTCGTCGGTGCGCTGGCGCTTGGGGGACGGGGGGCCAGTCATGCTTGCTGCTGCTTTTTTACTGCGTGCGTCCGAGGCAAAATGGCGAATCGCCAGCGGTTGCCGACCGTTGGTTGCAGTTCCAATTAGATCGTCTCGTCTTTATCCCCCTCTTGAACCGGATAGCAGCTCTGAAAATATGGCTACATTGTTTTGAAATGGCTTTGTTTTACACGGCATGGTGCCTCGCGCGGATGGCTACGGCCGCGGACCCCGCTGCGGCGCGCGGCGCGCCGTGGCCCTTGCGCTGCTCCGGCGCTACGCCCTTCAGCGACGGAATGCGGCTCGCGTTCGCCTCTTCGGGTTCTTGGTTGTCGCCGCCGCCCTTCCGGAAGAACGCCACGAGGTCGGCGAACACGTCAAAGCTCACCTACAGCAGCAGCACAGAACAGCAGTCAGCTCGCCAGCTGATCGACACGACCAGCAAGTACGGCGGACGCACATTGAACGGGTGGGAGATATTGAACCGCACGAGCGCCTCTGTGAGCTCGCTGATCGTCACGCCGATGCCTAGCACGTTGACCACAGCCAGTCGCGCTGGAAACAACCAAAGGCGCATGGGGTTAGTACTCTAGCGGATCAATCAATTGCTGCCAAACAACACGATAGCACAGCTTGCGTACTCTGTGCCACAGACAGCAGCCCCCTGCCTTCTGTGTCAGCTTGAGAGAACGCAGACCAGAGCAGCTCCATAGGGTCGTCCACCTCGACAGTGTCCCCAACATCATCGTCGCTCATATCCGAGCCGAACTGACCGAACTCGTCGTCCGAGTCCCCCTCATCTTCGCCCTCTCCGCCCAATGCTTCCTCACCCTCCTGGACGGTTTCCATGCGCAACACAGGGCTCATTTCCGGGGAGACGCTCTTCACTTTCATCTCCCGTGCCTTCTGTCGAGCCATCTTTTTCCGCGCACGGGTCGCCTTGTACGCAGCCAAAACTTTCTTTTGCATCGCGAGCTCCTGGGCGAGCAAATCGGGCTGGCGAGGATCCTCAACTTTGTAGCATTCCTTGTTCGCCTCACGATTCGCTTGCCACTGCTCCCACTTGGCCCAACCAACGTGCATCTCGTTGAGTTCATCTGCAGATAGGGGCTGGATCTGCTGGACACGCCTCACCGTCGTGAATTGCTGCTGTGCAAATGTGTGTTTTGCCTCAGCAAAATAGCTGGGAAGATACTTGCCTGCAGTCGCTATGGGCCGTTGAAGACTCAGCATTTCCTCGTGGAGATTGGAATCGTTGAAGAGGGGTCGAGAGACACCCCCTGGTGTATTCAATTGACGCAGGAAAACGTGGCGACGTGGGGTCGATGAATCGGTGTCTGCCAAGTCGCTCACTTGGATTGCCGATGCCGCATCCTCAATGATTCCTGCAACATCTCGCGGTCTCAGAATTTCTACTCCGGTACCATCCCCGTTGAGGACAAAGATATGGGGCTGGATCGGTTCATTAATGACTGCTTTGGCAGGAATTCTATCCACGTCGTATCGACCGGCTTCACTGTCACTCACTTCTCCAGCGAGGTCAACCGAAACGGTGAGTCCTGCTTCTTCGTCTGTTCCACTGAAATCCACGTGAAATTGGTTCTGCTCGTTGTCGCAAAGCTGGAACTGACCATGACGGCAATCGAAGTAGTAGACACCATTGTGGCTTATCACATCTCGATCGTCGTCGTCCTTAGAGTCAAGGGAGCTCCGATCTAGGGAACTGTATTCCACTCTCCCACTGTCCTTCGCCACGACGACTTGCCCACTAGGTTTACGGGTTGTGACTCGGCCGTTCACCTGGGCCGTAACTTTTGTGTTGTAGCTGATTTCGATACTCGTCCCGTCGTAAACGTTCACAATGCTGCGCACACGAAGGCCTCCCTTCGTAACTGCTACACGTTCTCCTGCAGCATGGTGCTGGGCTGTCACGTTGACTTCCACATCAACGCAAACATCAGCAAAGCCTTGCTTCGTCACGAGTACGTGTGTACCCGCAGCGTTCATGTACATCCTCGTGCCATCCACATGATACGTCACGCGAGCACCACTCGTGAAAGTGACAATGATGACACCGCTGGGGCGTCTCTCGACCAGCGCATTGGTCTCTGGATCTACTGTAAGAGTTGTGGTCAGTGGAGTGTGGAGTTCGCTGCTATGACCGACTGACTTTCTCGAGCTGTGGCGATGCTTCTTGCAGGTACGAACGACGCGAAGGATACCACTAGCTAGCAAGACTTCTTTTCGCCCGCATCGAAACACCCTCAGCACGCTTCCCTTTCCGTAGACCACACGATATTTCTCGTCTTCATTGTTGCCTTGGAATCCATTCATTGCTCCTGCAGCGCTGGTCTCGTCGTCCGCACGGCTGCTTTTGCTACCAGCGACGGAGTTGTTACCCCATTCCTTTGAAGTGTGAATATACCGCTGAATGACCGAGCCATCAGAGCAAGCGGACACGATGAGGCCACTTGGGAACGAGTTGGTTGCCGCTATTGTGGAAAATTTGTCGGGCTTTTTCGGAAACTTCCTTCTTCCCTCAGAAATATGAAGAGTAGATTCGTCTTGAAATGATGCAACAAACTGAATCATGCGTTCCGAATCGGCCGTAATTTGTCTTGGTCCTTGCTCCTCGTAAGCGTTTTCTTGGCCTGTGCCGTTTGTCATCCTCTCCATTCCCGACCGTAGCCCAAACGTTTCCCTACCAAACGTGCATGAATTAGATAAAAAGATAGCACAACATAAAGTAAGATACAAACGCACCCGTGGTGGTAAACTGTGAGCCAAACGAACCCTCGAGGGGTTTGATATAGTCGCACCACACTGTGATCAGCAGGATACATGGACCAAGTTTGAGTTGCCACGAGTGCAAGTTGTCCAGCAGACAATGGGACGCATGCCCCTGCTGCAGCTTCGGTGCGTGGTGTAAGATATTCTTGGGAAACGAGCTGTTCACGCTTCCAGCACTTGAAAGCTGGTCGGTGACGCACATGGTCACGAGCAACCCAGGATGACACTTGCATCCGACCAGGTGCGGTTTTCGGGAGACACGCCAGTAAGAGTGAGTCTGTGGGTGCATAGTAACTTGAATACGTATCGGGTGTATTTTGCTGAAGCACCAGCGCGATTCGTTGTGGGAGAATGGCACGCGTCAACTTTTCAAGAAATGCGCGAGACTGCAACTTTCCCCGCCAAGAACTTCCTAGCATTTCTTCGACTTGCAAGAGTTGTCGTGTTAGATGCACCATTGGGCAGCTAAATCGTGGTGACGTGTAGAATGTTGCGAGCTCTGTGTTACGAACACGGCGTTCCGGCTCAGACAGCTCTGCCACTCGAGGCATTGCCTTCCGCCCTTCGTTGCCTACACCTGGTAGATCACTTCGCCTCCACATAGCTCTTTCGATGTCATCAAGGCGGTAATTGCCGTGTGGCAGGAAGCATGGATCCCCCTCTGCTAGCAATACTTCGTGGTTTAGTTGAGCACCGGCCACTCGACGTGCAACCAAGTCACCATGCTCAAGGAATTCTTCAAAGTGGGATGAACCCGCCTGGTTATTGTGACTGGAATTGCATGATGAAGAAGATGATGATGTTGTCGGAGAGGAAGAGGTCGCAGCCACGGCCGCGGTCATGGCAAACAGCACGGTGCTGACTGCAACACTACCTGGAAACACACCGCTTAGCATCGATTCGTACTTGTAGTAGAGCGCGTCACCTCCACCTTTTTCATCGCCAGAGAAACTAGGAATCGTAGAAAACTTCATTGCTCCCACCCACTCCTTGAACGCACATTTCTGAGCAGCAATTACCTCTACAGTGTCGACAAGCTCCTGCTCGAGCTCCTCGGACTGTTTGATCACTGACGCCTCCGTACTGCAGCCCATATTCGTGAAAGTAAAATCACTCCACTCGATCCCGCCCACCTGGGAAGCCTCATAGAACGCCTTCACGATAGTATTCGCGGTCTGAAACACTGAAGTCTCCATCATCGAGATTTTTGGACCGCTTCCGCCCACTTTCACTACAGACTTCCGTGGGAGATTGGTTGTGACGCTTCTGTTTCGACCCCGAGCTGGTGATACGCCCAGCGGGTCAGCCAGAAGCACGACTCCGTCGATCAGCGGCAATAGCGTCAGCTTCTCCGGCCCGTCGGTCTCTTGCGATGCACAGTCAGCCTCTCCCAATCGCAGCAGTGCGTCTATCTCCGGCAGAGAAAAAGGGTATTCCACCAGCAAGTACACGCGCGCAGGCGTCTGCGCTGGGTCAGTCGCCTGCCTGTCGTTGTTCTGCGCGTTCGCCTCTGCGTTGTGCGCCTCTGTCTGTAGATTGGCGAGAAACTCTCGCTTGTCCTGACTCACGAGTCGCTGGAAGGCCAGCGCCAGCAGCGAGGGCGTGACTGCAACCTGCGTGGCCTCCTCCTGCTCCCCCTCTTCTGTCGGAGAAGCTGCAGCTACAGCTATGTCTCCTTCTCCCGCCTCCTCAACCCCGACAGCTTCCCCCAATGCCTCCTCTTGGCGTCGCTTGGTCTCCACCTCCTCCGCGTGCGTCACTCGCGCCAGCTCCTCCAGCTCCGCGCGGCCCACGACGCGATACGAGCAGCTCCTCGTCCAGCCCGCGAGCTCCTCATTTGCCCTGACCCTGTTGAGCAGCCCCCTCTTGGCCGCCAGCGCCTCCTCCGCTGCGCCGCTGGCCAGTGCCACCGCGTGGAAGCCCCAGCGCCTCATGGCTCTCCGTGTCCTTTGAAGCTCAAGGTGGAAGTTGTCTGCTTAAGTGCGTTTCCATACAAACTCCCAGTTCGACGGTTTGATCGCGAGCCACTTTTCGATTGAGGACGACGGCTCTACCATGCGACTCGCGTGTGTGCTGCTCGCCACGTGCGCGCTCGCTCTGGCGGCGGCCGACGCCCCGTGCGACGAGCGGAAGCTGCAGCGAGACGCCGTTGTGCTGCTGGCGGCCCACGTGGACGTGGAGCTCGGCGGCGTCGGAGCGGGCAAGCGCGACGCGATGGGCTTCCAGTATCTGGTAACGAAAGGCTCATCCACCTCATTGAAAGGCTTGAACTGAGCCCCGCAACAAACACTGACTGGGTCGTACTACGGCGGCGCAGAAACCTGCTGAAGCTCTATTGGCAGCGCAAGCTCTGGCTCACGAGGACTTCAACCAGGCGGCGGCGCAGGTGCAGCGTATCCTCGAGTACCAGAAGCCCGACGGGTTGCTGCCGCACTTGGTCTACGGACCGTCGGTTCCGTCCCATCTGCGATGGATCCCAAGCAATCGCACCTTCCATCCAGGCCCAGCATTCTGGCAGCATACGCCGCAGCAGGAGGGGGAGCTTTCGACGTCGACGTTGAACACCTCGACGATCTCGGCTCCTCCGGTGGCTGGCGACGTGGCTTGGGAGATCTTCCGACTGGCTCCGTACGACTCGGTGCTGGGAGTGAGGACGACCGCTGTGCAGTTCTTGTGCCGCGTCTACGAGCCACTGAAGAAGCTGCAGAAGCACGTGTTCTCCACACGCCGCGGTCCTGCTCCCAACAGTTTGCTGACTGCTCGTGTAAGTAGTATTTATTGTGAGGGTACGACTGGTGCACAATCATTTGCGCTGGAAATTAATGGCTCATGGGATTCATGATCACCTGCAGCACCCTTGGGAGACCTTTTCGTCACTGTCGCCGCACTGGAAAGCATTTCTGGCCGAGCTGAAGAATGCACCTGACTACGAAACAGTCGTCAGCTCCATTCCCGAGGAAGCTCGAACTCGCTTTGCAGCTGGAGCAAGCACCATCTTTTCAGCAGAAGATGCCGTAGAAAACTTATATGAACCTATGGTATATCTCGCAGCGCAAACCCGTCGCGGAGGAGGCAGGGAGGTCTACAGCCGTAAATCAGCCGTGGTAGAGTCCTCCATCGCGTATGCTGCGGGTGGCGTCGAGGCAGCTCAATTTGGAGTCGAGGATGTCGAATTCAATGCGCTTATGCTGCGATCATCATCGGGCCTTGTGAACATCGGTCGGGTTCTCGTGGAGCACTCGTCCGTGTGCACGGGCTTCACTCTAACGCAAGAAGAGCTTCTAAACGATATGGAAGAGCTGCACTCGATGGCCAGAGGGCTTGAAGTGGCTCTCATTGGCAACAACAACACTCGAGGGCTGTGGAACACATCCGCAGACTTCTTCGCTGACTCTAGCAGATTGTCATTGACCTCCGTTCACACTTTACGCGGATTTCTACCTGGATACGCTGCAGAGCTGGATGATGACAAGAAGATGCGTTCGATGAAGCATTTTCTTTCGGAGCCTGGTTCGTTCTCTTTCTTTTGCACTCAGTTCCCGGCTTCCTTTTTCGCGTGCTCGAGGGATGCCTCGTCCAACGTTGATGGCTCGATGGATGGTCACCCTGCAACCACGACGTGGATTCTCTACAACTACTTCCTACTGCGGGGTTTCGCTAGGGTACGTTTACATTTTTCTTTTTGCCGTTCAGGATAAACACGCCGCTTACTAACAGTATTGTAATGGCCAGAACAAGTTTCCAGGACTAGCCGATTATATCCGCAATAAGACGAGGGACATGGTATGCGAGGCAACAGCACCTACTCGGCCGTCTCTGTCATGGTTCCCTTTCTCTCTGACTGCGGAGGAGCCCGCTCCTACGGCTCTAACACCAGCCTACGACTCTCATAGTGCTACACCGGTCCAAGTTTTCGACGATAGCTACTTGGGATCGACGCTGGCTGCCGCCACTCTTCTAAATATTTTGTTGCCAGCAGGTATGCTATGCTATCTACACTGCCCCCTTCTGCCCAAGTTGTGATAGCTAACCCAGGCTCGGTGGTCTTATGTATCAATAGTGATCCCTCCGCCAAGTCCAGACACGCCACCCATTGATCATCGTATTCTCTCTGTCATCATGTGCGTCGAGTTAGTGGTTGCGTTTGGAGTCGCCATGAGTTGTTTCCTGTTTTCTGTGTATTTTGTGGCGAATCGACCTCGGGAAACACGGTTATCTCCTGCATCTGCAGCTCGACGGCGATCATCTGCTGGGACTGCAGGAAAGAAGCCTCGAGACAAGGTGGATCGCCGCAGGGAGGACTTGGAGGACCGCGGGCGATCAAGCGCCAGTGGTTCGTCGTGGGCAGACAGATATTCAGAGTCATCTTACAGTGACTACTCTCCGCAGTCCGGGCACGCACCATATGAGCTGGAAGAGTCGTTGATTTCGGAGGAGGACGAGCATTATGGATCCTTCGACGAGGCCGAGCAGCGTCAAACTCCGTCTAATTCAGCGTGGAAAGCCGTGAAAAAAGCGCTGGCAGACATCAGCCCCTGGTAATTTTTACAGCTGGCAATCGGTTAACTTCATTAGCAGCGATAAATCGTCTAGGCAATGAACACGTTCCTACAGTGAGTGATCCCACGCGATATTTTCTTCAAATCCACTGTGTGCCTACTAGGCTTGCTCTTGGTGCTGCCTAGAGCAAGTCCTTTTTCCATTTTGCCACAAGTTGCGTAGCTGCCTTGGCAACTGACGGCGTGACGTGTTTGCGTAGTTTGTTAATAGTGCGCCCTACACCCGTGCTCTTGAGAATATCAACAGTGAGCACCATATCGGCGAGTGTGCTCAGCACATGTGTGGCCAGGGCAGCTGAAACGCTCTTCACGTTGCCATTCTGGTCCAGTAAACCTTGCAGGAATGCTACTCGCGTTGCTTCGTCTTCGTTTTCGGACGGGGCAGCTGCTGTTGCCGCCGCCACTTCGGAATCGACACTTGCATCCTTGGCACTGGCTGCGTTACCTATAGAGATTTCCGCGGGGGCCTCCTGAATACCAACGAATGATCGAGCCAATAGGTCAGAACTCGGTACTAGTATCAGTTTTCCACCACATGTATCACTCACATCAGGCATCTCGATATCCGCATTCAGGTGCAGCTCCAGGATAGAGGTGGCCTCCGTAAATGCAGGTGCGAATCCCACCCGATGGGGCTCGCACAGTGCCCACAGCGCTTGCATAGTTGAGAAGTACCGCTGCTTGGGGTCGTTTTGTGTTGATTCGGTCACCCAAGAGCCATCCTCGCGCTGAGTCAGTAGCAAGTAGGCCATTCCTCGGCGCATCTGTACGAGATTATTTGAGCCTTCAAAGCATCGCAATGCCTACACACAATACGTTTGCCGTGTTAGTGAGGTAATCACGTCATGAGATCCACTCTGAGGTTATTTACCCGCAAAGTTTCACCGAGCAGAGCCACATCTTGGTGCGCCAGGTGGTAGACAATATGATGGCGCAGGAAGAAGTATTCATGGGGAAGAAGGTCCTGTTGATGCAGAAAAGAATGCGTTAAGCACTTGCAACGAGCAGCAGAGTTCAGCAGGTACATGCTACAGTTTGGCCAACGTCTTACCATCTCGCAACGCAGTCGTCCATGGTTCGAAAGAACAAATACTAGGGTAGTGACCAAGTGCACTTGGTCTTCGTACTCTTGGGGCGAAAGATCACCGGGGCCCTTGTATGGGTACACCCACAGCAGGTGTTGCAGTAGTTGCGGCAGCGTAAATCCAATGGAGACCCCGAGCGCGTTCGAGTGGTGCCACAGAACCAGCGCGCTCGTTAGTTGCTCGTATATCGAGGCTCCGCTCTTGTCGTCCGTAGTTGGCGGCCCCTCTGCGGGGTTCCAACCGAGGAGCTCCTGCACAGCAAAAAGTGAGTCAGAGCCTACCTGGTCCGTCATCCTTTTTCTGCCTTATGCGCCTCACCTTGGCCCCATAGACAGCAGGCGCTCGATCGCAGAAGTCCAGCAGCTCGACGCGTCTCGCGTGGGAGATGCCCAGCCTCTCTACCAGGTAGACGGCAGTAATAGCGTTGACGAGCTGCGTGGGGGTGGGGACGGTGCCGATGCCCCAGTCCGCGTGTCGGTCCTCCTTGAGCCACAGCGCGCCGATGAGTCTGGCGTAGAGTGCGGCCAGACGCAGCACCTCGCCCTCCTCCACCGCCTGCAGGTCGTACAGCGACTGGACGGCGTGCAGCCCCCAGTCCGGGAAGCTCGCGGCCTCGCGCAGCATTTGGTAGACGCGGTTGAGGCCCTTGGCGATGCTCTCGCGCCTCATAGCGATCTTCCAGGGCTCCGGCGCCGCGCGCTTGGCCACCTTCTTGGCCTTGAGCTTGCGCAGCTCCTGGTGCATGAGCCGCTTGAGCACGTCCTTGTGGCTCGAGAGGCTCACGTGCACCTCCTTCTCCACGGCTTGGCGCACCAGCTTCGTGGTCAGCTTGGCCACGTCGTGGGACGCGATCACGCCCGCGATGGCCGCCGCGATCTTGGCCTCCAGCTCCTTGGAGATCGACCGCGGGTTCACGATGAGCGACGAGCCCGAGGACGTCATCTTGGTGTACATGCCCCCCGCCATCGTGGCTGCTGGGACGAGGAGTGCAAAACGCGAGTTAAAATCCTGGTTATCCGCACAATAACCCGGTTATCTGATCCAGCCAATCGCCGCCGAGATCGCGATGTGCCATACTTCCGCCAAGTGAAAGCGCCTGTGTGGCTCTAGTCTCGACGTCCTCCGTTTAGCAACGACAAGAACGATGCTGGCCCGCGCTCTCCGATCGTCCGCTGTGTCGCGCGCCGCGAGCCGCCGCTTCATCGGCGGGTTCGCCGCCGATGCGTCCGCGCCCACCGTGGCCGAGAAAGTGTGCGTGACCCCCCCAAGCGCCTGCTCTGGTGCCTCGCATTAACCTCGTAAAGTTGACGTGCATTCTGGTGGTCTGCTCTGACTTTTGCGACGACCGCAGGGTGAACGTGGTGCTCGTGGACTACGAGGGCAACCGCCACGTGGTGCAGGGCCGCGCCGGCCAGACGCTGCGCCAGGCCTGCGAGATGAACGACGTGGGCTACGTCAAGGACGACGCGATGGGCGGCGGCGGCGTGTACGACGCCCGGCGCGCCGACTTCTACACCGAGTCGCTCTTCGGCGAGGGCTCCACGTCCCCGCAGTCGCACGTCGTGGTGTCCAACGAGTGGATCTCCAAGCTGCCCCCCGTCAACAACCAGGAGCGCCACATCATCGACACGTACGTCCCGGCGGAGGACCGCTCCGCCAACTCGCGACTGGGCACGGAGATCGTGCTGCAGAAGGAGCTGGACGGACTCGTCGTGGCCGTGCCCGAGGCCCCGCCCGTCGAGGGATACGAGTACGACCACGAGTACGACGAGGACGATTACGAGTCGTACGAGGACGAGCACCAGCACGCCTAAGCCAGAGAGAGAGAGAGAGAGAGAGGCCAGCAAAGGCGTTTGTCTATCTGTGGACCGGAGACGAGCGAGCGGTGGCCACCAAGTCCTCCGCCATAACTAACAAGAAAACAAAAAGAAATGCAAGGTAAACCATGGCTTTCTAACTCGTTGTCGCCGTCTAACTCGCTAGTCTTTGGCCTTTTTCTTCTGTGCAGCTTTCTTCTTCTCCAGCTCCAGTTTCGAGCGGTTCTTGATGTCTCGGCGTCTCCTCACCGTGTTGCAGTCGCTGTGTGCAGTGGAAAGGTTCCGGGCTCTACTCGGCGATCCGTCGTGGTCGCCATCGTCGCTGTGGTCGGAGTTGTTCCCAGCACTATCGCGTTCATCTTCGTACTCTTCATCGTACTCCTCGTGCTCCTCCTCGTCAAACTCCGTGTCCACGTACGGATTCATCTGGCGCTTCTCGGTGCGCGACACACGGATGTTGTAGCGCACCTTATCGTCGTCGCTGCGCGTATCCGAAGGCAAAGCCGCCGAATCTCCCAGCTGCCCTGTGAGATTGACCATCCGAGTGCTGTTCTTGTGGCGGAAGCTTGGGCTGGGCGCCGCCTGTAAGTGGGCTTCATCCCCGAGCACAACGCGCACCACCTTCTCGATCGAGTCCACGAGCTCTAACGCATTGAGCTGCTGGACGGAGGTCACACCCAAGAGCTGCGCAATGTGCAGCAGTCCTAGCTGCAGCTTTTCGTGCAAGGATCGCAGTCGGGCAGCACGTTCCTTCTTCTTCTGCTTGACTGCGCTTGCCTCAGCCAACTGTTTCTCGAGCATCTTCACATTGACGCTCGCTTTGGAAGCTGCAGCGTCGTCGTCGCCGTTTGAGTTGGCCGCGTCTTCCTCCAACGAGCCATCAACTCGTCCACTGGAACTACCACTGAGCTTGAGGTTCACAAACTGAGTCTGAAAGAGCTCTAGCTTCTCGCGGTATTCGAGCACACGCTGTTCCGCCTGCTTCTCCTCCTCTTCCAGCTGAACCGAGTGGTCAAGCTGATTTTGCCAGCACACCAAGGCCTCCTCTGGTTTGTTGATACCAACTTGTCGGAGGGCTCCCAGTATTCCGTCGTCCTTGTACGCGCTCCCCACGTACAGCTGCAGATTCTCAGCATTCTTTTGTCGAGCCAACGAGGTCTCCTTCATGTGGATCAGCTTGTCCTTGGCACGAAAGAACTCGGGGTCGACTGGCGCCGTTTGTGTGGCATCTTCAGTCGTGAAGGTAACGCTCGCACGGTTGATCATGAGGTTCACGACAGCGCTAGGGTGCATGGAGTTATTCTTCTGGGGGGAACCAGAGGCGGTAGGCTCCATAAGGACCTGCCCGCCATCGTTCGCCGAAAGACTGGCGTAGTACAGCCGACGGTCGAGTTCCTGACGCCACCTCAGCCGCGATAACGCCTCCTGGTGAATTGAAGCCTTGTCTTGCGTCACCTGCACCAGCTTGGGCACATCCAGACTTGCGAGACGCTTCTCGTACGACACGACCTGTGTCTTCTGCTGCAATTCCACGATCTCGCGCTTCAGCTTTGCTACGGCGGCCTCCGCAGTTTCGATCGTCGTTGGGTCTCGCGCTGGATTCAGCTCGCAGTGGCGCAAAATCAGTTTGTAGTACTCGCTACGTTGTCGCCCAAGAGTAGCTTCGTCATTCACATTGCGGATACTTTCGAGTAGGTCGTCGATGTGTGAGGCGCTTTGGCCCGCAGCAGTGATTTCCGCTTTAGCGTCCATCACGCGCGAGTCGAGCGCTCTGAGCGCCTCGTTCTTCTCGCGCGCGGCAAATTTCATTCTGTCGTACTTCATCCGGAGCTCCATCAGTTGGCTCTAGAGCAACAAAGCAAGCACTGTTTAAGACATCTCAGTAGCTCGCAAGACACCATTGGACACGAACCTCCAATTTCGAGACGGAGCCCAAAGAGCCCTCGCTGTTCTCAGCCGACAGGAATTCCAGCGCCCCCATTTCACCATCTGCAGTACTCTCCGGTCCAGGCGAAGGTGGCACCTTGTGCAGCGGCCGACGCTTTGTTGGGACCAGCGATTTCTTTGGTTTGCCGAATCCTTTAGGCAGAACAACCCCGACAGGGCTTCGAGGCGTTTTCTTCGTGGCATCCCCTTTCTTGCTTGACGACTGAGGCGCTTGGCTTCCTTGGCCCGTTGATTCGGGGCCAACAGATTCCTCTCTTGAGCCAGAGGTAGGGTCGCTATTCACTGGGCTTCGGTTGGATGCAGCACTGCGGAAGACGCGGCTTTCGAAAGCGGTGCCGATCAGCGGGAATTGAGTCCACAGCCACCGTCGGACATAGTAGCCATCGTCTTGGTGTATCACGAGAGCATCCATCTCCTTTTGAACTCGCTCTGCCTCACTCTCGGATAAACTCGACGTCGAAAAGCTGCCAAGGCTTGTAAGGAACTCCTGGAGTTGAGGGGGCTTGGGCCGGCTGAGAACAAGGTTGACGACACGAGACTCGCCAACCTTCTGCCACGCTCGCAAGAAATCGGTAATGGTTAGGAAAATGGACAACAACTGTTCTGCACTTGGCGCTTCCTGGGCAATGTATTCATCCAGTGATCGGACGAAGTCGTCGACGGGGTCGTGTATGGAGCAGTTCGACGACAACACCATCCAGTAGAAGAAAAACTCTTGGCGATTTCGCTCGCTCCACCACAATTGGAACATTTTCATATTCACAAGAGCGTTCTGAAGCACGCTCCACATGGAGCAGCGCTCCAGCTGCACAGGAAGTTCGTCAACACGGCGCTGGCATGCCTCCATGGCTTCAAAATACACGGCAAGCTCGCGATAGTAACAATTGCGAAGTTGGTCGTCACCTAGAAAGCCATATCGTGCAAGGAGCCTCAACTGGTTATGACTGAGGTCGTAGAGCACAACTGCATCGCCTCCATTTTCTTGATTGCCGCCACCTTTGCTCGGATGAGCGTTCGGAGCAGCAGCCCCCAGCATTGCATTGTGGGAAGCTGGTCCGCAGTCATGTCTGTGGATTGTCATTAAATGGGGTTTGACGAGGGTCAAGAGCTGCTGACAAACAGCTCGTGGAACATTGTCGCCAAATAGCCGCATGAAATCGTGTTCGGATAGTCCATAGCGACACACAGCAAGAAGCGAGAGAGTGTGGCGAACCAAAAGTGCACGCTGCTCGATCGCGATCTGAAGGCTTTCAACGTCCCCCTGGTCGAGAGAAATGCCAGGCACACAGTTGTTTTTCGCTGACGCGCCACTGTTGTTGTTGCCACCGGACAATTCAGCAGGAGCACCTTTAATTGAGCTACGTAACGCACCATTCGCACCCGAAACATTTCGATCATTCGTTGATGGAGGTGCCCCATTCGACGCAGCAGCCTCTACAAATGCTGTACGTTCGTGGAGCTCTGTGAATAAATCTTTCAGCAGAATAACATTCCACTGCTTCATCAGAAGCTCATAGACGACATGTAGTTGATTACTCTCGCAGGCTTGCTCTAGCCATTGCCGGCGCTGATCACTCTCACTTGGAGCAAAAAGCTCGAGACCATTGAGCACGAGTCGCACGTAAAGTGGGTTGGAGCTTCCGCGCGCGGCGACAATCACCTGCTTCTCCTCGGGATCCAGCTCACGAGAAAGCTTTTGCTCATACGTCTGTATACGCAGGTGGGACGTTAGAATGACCAGACCCCTTTAACGTTTCCACAACATGTTCAAGGCCGCCTACCTCCAAAATTGCCAAGCAGGAAACGTCGTCAAGGGGCTCAGCTACCATAAACACTGCATTACGACGACGCAGTTCGCGGATTGTGTGAGATTCTTTATCGCACGGTGGCAGAGTTGTATCGAAGATTAGATCTCCACTGAGTAAGCACCAACAGGCCGGGAGAATTAGTTTTATCAAAACCACAAAATGGTGCACCGTTATCCAACGTACTCGCTGTCGTATACGGCTGGCAGACGCACAATTTTGTGACAGCGATGCAGGCAACTCTCCCCTTTTGCATTGGTTTGTGTCGTCGAAACAATGATGCGGACACCTGCAGGGAAGGCGTTTGGAAGCCAGGATAGAGAATCCCCCCCATCTTCAGTCCTGATACAGTCGATTCCATCTAGAACGAGGATAATACTGCTTGCCGTGCACACATGTCAATCGCTAGCAACGAAGGACCAAGCACACACTTTAACAAGGTCGCACCGTTTCCGCTTCGAGGCTGGCCCTGTCGTGTGTTCCCCTTTCCCGACCGCGGCCTCCAAACACCGACTAAATGAGAATTTCAGCTTTTCTTCCTCATGCTCGCGCGGGAGCTCAAAGTCGCGCAAGCTGTAGGAAATCTTCAGCTGGTTCATGAATCGAAACAAAAACAACGAGAGCTTGACGCTGTCGTAGGAGCAGCCGCAGTAATGCTCGTAGATGAGCTCTCGCTCACCTTTGACCGAACGGCGCCGTCCCTCCGCCCAGTTGGCGAGCAGCGCTGACTTGCCATCACCGGGCTGCCCGACCACCACGAGCACAGCCGATCGAGCCTCGCGATCCCATTGACAATGGTCATTCAAAATGCGCAAGTAGTGGCTGGTTGGGGCGTACACGAAGTCTTCCTTTCGACTAATAGTCACAGACGAATCGTTAAAGTTAGCATTGACCATTGAACCATGTAGGAGTTCTATAGCATCCCCACCTTTTTGCAAAAGCATGGTGTGTGGCTGTCTCGCGGCTCACAATTGTGCTCTCCACTCGAGGGGGAGTGGAAGAGACCCCGCCGTCTGGATCGACGAACGGAGCAACTCCGCTATCGGATCTCGTGGCGCTGGACAGCACTCGACTTCCGATGTGGCCGCTGCCTTTCTTACTCGGTGATGGCGCCTTCCCCATGGCACGAATAGCGACGAGCTGGCTGCAGTACCCTGTGCACAAGTGCCGCGTGCTGCCCCTTCACGGGCAAAACAACAGTTTGTTGAAACTCCTCAATGAGAGTCGCCTGCGCAAGAAGATTTTTTTTTCATATTTAGCGTTCTCCAGCAATTGGCCGGTGCGCTAATTGCAACTCGGCGTACACTTCACCTCGAGTAATAGTCTACTGTTCTGGCTCACCCATTCGCCGCAAAGCTGCCAGGCGAACTTTCTCGCGTCGGTCAGCCAGCGTCGACGACGAGTCCGAATACGTTGCAGCGTCTGCGGTGCCGCCAACACTTTGGCCAGAACCTAGTAAGATACAGCAGACAAACACTCGACTTAGTCCCTGCTGCCTAGAACAAAGACAAATGCGCCCAGTCGACGCGACTACTGTAGGAATGCACCTGCAAACGGGGTGTAGACAAAGTCAGAGCGCCGAGGGGCTCCGTTCATGCCTCGCGGGGGCGTGTTGGGGTCGCCCACGGGCGCTTGGTCCGTCATGTCCGCGGGCATGAGGCAGCTGAGGAACGATCCCAAGTAGGCCGCACGATTCACATAGGCCGGGATGGGCTTGCCCAGCAACAGTTGACACAGGGCGTCCGCGTACGTGTTGCAGTTCCTACAGTGAGCGAGCAAGTGCCCACGTCAGTCTCTCTCTCTCTCTCTCCTGCCCCCCCCCCTTCCCCGTGTGTCAGAGGCTTTGATACGTACTTGGTGAACAGGTTGTAGACCTCTCCGTCAAAGTCCGGACTGAGCGAGTAGGCCAGTGCATGGGCCTCCTGGGAGCTCCCCTCGAAGAACCCCATGGCGATCGCCTCGCGGAACTTGGCACCTGCACACAGCCAGCCACAAATTCGATAAAATAAATATCTAAATAGTCGGCCAAAAGTTCCTATCAAAGTCTATACCCGGTGCCTGTCTGGGGCTCGAGGAGAAGACGCCGGCACCGCTCGCGTACGAGAATTCCTCGCCTGCGATCTCGACGCCGCTGTGGAAGATGCCGAGGCCGAGCGCTGCGGGTGTTCGAGGGTCGACAGTTAGCGGCGGCAATAGACGGACGAGGCAGACGCAATCACTCACGCGCCATGAACTCGTTGGCCTCCACGAGGTCGTACACGTTAAGCGTCACGGCGGTGCGGGGCGCCATCGTGATCGTCTAGCAGAGAAAAGTGAATGTGAAGAAGGTCCGTATTGTAATTATTATAGTAACTAGTCAGAATATCACGTTGCCAGCGACTTCAACTTGGGCTGGTGCTGATGGACCCCTCTCTTGATGGCCTCCTTCCGCGCCTTCCACGTGCTCTCCCGGCCCGCGTGACGCATGGCGAGCTCCAGCTCCTGCTCCAGATCGTTGCTGCGGGCGTCGAACCGCTCCAGTTCCGCCAGTGCGATCCACTCGAACAGCGGCACAATGCTCAGCGCGGTCGGGGCCAAAAGCGTTGCAGCCACTTGACGGGCGAACCTCACGGCGCTCTGCGGAGTGGGGAAGCACTGGTACACGTGCACGACAATGGCCTCGATGCACGCCGGGCCAGGCGACTGGAGCGACACGCTCACGCACGCAAAGCGCTGGCCCGTGGCCTGAGGCAGGTCTGCAGCGCTGAACTGGGCGGTGCTGGGCCCAGCGTCCCCGGCGTCGACACTAGGGAAGTTCTCCAGCCCCATCGTCATCTCGTCCTCCTTGTAGACAGCGAAGCGGCTGCAGTCGTGTCCTTCCGCCCGCCCCGCAGCCTTCTCCACGGCGCAGATTTGCCGGAACACGTCGAGCGCGTCTTCAATATCTCGGAACTTGCCAAACACGCGGAAGCGAGTGAACTCCATGTGGCCTGCTGCGCTCACAGCAGCCGCCGCCGCTTTTCGGAGCTGATCGGCAGCAGACTTTGCGGACCTGGCCAATTTCCCGGACGACAAGGACAAGGACATCCCTCTGGACGCGGGTCGAGCCGTCTGCTCCTTCATGAACCCCAGCACAGCGAACGGCTGGCACACACCGTGCACAGGGTCCCATATCGTGGCAGCAGCACTGATGGACGATCCTGATGGACCGTTCTTGGCTCCGTTGAGCGCGTTGTCCACCTTCTCGACACGAACGCGGCCGCAATGACGCAAATCGGAACGATATTCCTTTCTGCCAACCGAGTCCTCTTTGATCGGAGACACCACAGGAAGCAACGACCGAGCACTTTTATCCACGCTGCTGCTGCCAGCTCCGTTTCCTCGACGATTGAGAGATTTGTTACTACCGGAACCACCGAGCGGGAGTAGCGGCGACTGTGTGGTGGGCGTCGGCTCATCCTGCGCTACTGGGGGCAACTTCGCCCGGTTTCCTCCTTGCTGCTGCGATTTCAACGCAAGGACTGTTGTCGTTGTTGACTTTCGCTGAAGTAAGAGCGATCCAGAAGCGGATCGACTCACTTTCAAATCCAAAATGCCCCTGTTGTCTTGAGGAAGCGAAGAGCTCCGGCCTTTGACACAGCTGCTGCCCTCAGGAGAAGACAACCGATCACCTGTTTGAGTTTTATCAGGTTGTGATACACTGCTGACACCCTCGTGGGTATTTTGCTGGGCTTCAATGGGACTTCCAGTTACTTGTCGTGCCGCTCCAGATACGCCCAACTTCGCTGCCCCTCTTCGGCGCTCAAGCATGAGCGAGCCGGGATCGACTAGTGTGCGCGCGTCGTTAAGTGGCAGCAGCGGTGCAGACTGGGATTTTCCTAGTATGATACTATCGGCACGGCCTCCAATCGACCCACGCGGTTGGTGTTGATTTTCAGCCATGACACTGCTGATGAAAGTCTTCTTGTACTTCTCCCACGCAACGGATTTGAGAGCACGACTCGGGATGGATTCGCGAATGTATCCGTTTGAGGAGCGCTGCAGACTCGCGCGAGCCTCTGTCGACATGAGGTGAAAGATGTCAAACCGTGAAAGCACGAGGATTTTCATTGGTGACTCTGCCAGAATGGAGTATTCACGGATAAAAATGTCGTTGAATTTCCCAGCTGATGCCCTGCAAGCAAAAGCACAAGTCAGTCCAAGTATACTTCGCTCCAGCGAGAGAGAGAGAGAAAAAAAAAGCGATATAGTCCTTACTCCGCGCAGCCCAAAACCGAGTTGGGGCCATATCTTCCTAGCTCGTACACCTGGCACGCGTTCGTGATAGGGTGTTTGCCTTCATGGATGATTCGACATTCCCCTCGAGTTACGATAAACAACTCGCTTGTACGTGATCCCTACAGCAGCTCGGAACGTTGTTAGGAAGGATAGTCACTTCACCTACATCTCATAGACTTCAGTAAACCAACCTGCTTGCATATCTCGCCCTTATAAGGAATATACTTCTCAGTCATAACCGAGCACATGCCTTCGATGGTGTTGTCGTCCCACTCGGGGCCAATGAAGTACGGGTTCTTTC
The DNA here is from genome assembly GCA_019155715.1 of Phytophthora pseudosyringae. NCBI lineage: Eukaryota > Oomycota > Peronosporomycetes > Peronosporales > Peronosporaceae > Phytophthora > Phytophthora pseudosyringae. The sequence goes on along the minus strand of JAGDFM010000111.1, from coordinate 72,207 downwards.
GCAGCATCTGCGCGTACTGTGCGTGATACTCGTTCTGGTACTTTTTAATCAATGGCCCGTACTCGTCACGGCCTAGCACAAGCAGTTCGCAGAACTCGGTACACATCACGGTGGCACGACGAACACCGTCGGCCTGGGACAGCGCCAATTCTCCGAAGTATTCGCCTTCGCTAAGCCTTGAGACGACACTCTCTTTTGTCTCTTCGAATCGATTTTTCGCGTGAACAGATACGTCCACACAGCCCGTAAAAATGATGTAAAAATGCCGACCCACTTGGCCTTCAGCGAAAAGCACCGTGTTGGAGACGGCACTAACGAGCCGCATAACTTTGCAGAGCTGCTTTCGGACCTCAAACGAGAACCGCGAGAAGAACTTGACGCTTTTTAAGTACTCGACGGCGAATTTCAGATCCTTTTCCGATCGCTGAGCAGAGCTTCGCATGAAAATATTGCGCACGATGTCCTTGTTACTGCGGAATCGCTTGGTTATCTCGAGCGTATGGGAATTACTGGAGTCGTGTGACTCCTTCAGCAGCTCGCTGAATACGACACGGTTGATAAAAACAAACTCCGTTGGGGCACTTGAAACAATCACAGATGCTAGGAAACACGGGCAGGTTAACACAACAATACGCTGTCGATCACGTGAGGTCAGCAGACGTATTACCTGCTCGTACGTCAGTGTTGGAAAGCAAAGCTCTCTCCCCAAAGGTATCTCCTGGACCCAAGAAGGTTAAATGAATGGTTCCATTGGTGCGACCATGATTATCGATCCCATTTTTCACCACTTCCACTGTGTTCACACCACCATCGCAAACGTTTAGACAGATGTATCTGATCTCATTAAAGCACTGGTGTGCCTACCTCGGCCGGAGTAGACGAGGTAGAAGCTGTCACCATCGTCACCCTTTTGATAGCACAATTAGTACGCCAATTTCAGAGTCAAGAGGACTGCAATGGAGTACGCACCTCGTGAAAGACATACGCCCCCTTCTCAGCATATGCGACTATCTCGAGCGATTGATACAGTCGGTCCAGCTGCACCATCATCACACGCGCAGCACCGTTCCGTCAGCCAGAGCGATTCAAGAAGGCGCAGGACGGATAAACTGAGCTCACCTTAACTACAGGAGTACAAGACGCCATGAGGAATGACCTGGTTAGCCAGCGCCAACATTGCTATCACTCTACTAGCGCCCAACGTACAGGCATCCAGATTGGAGAAGAACTCGAGCAACTTGGACGACGCGAAGAGCGATTTGAGCTGCGGAGTTATTTGCGACAAAGAGCGTCTTCAGCTAAGACCAATCTAGAGCGTCAACCATTGGGTTCGTCCGACTCACCACGTGGATGTCCTCGAGCGTGCGCTTCCCCGTGGGTTTGTGCAGGATGGTGCGGCACACATCCATCTGCGGACTCTTGTGCTCCATGGCCCGCAGGAAGGCGCCGTCGCCGGCCATCTCCTCCATCTGCGAGGCCAGCGACTTGCGCCGGTTGATCGGCACTTCGCCATCCGCAGCGGCCGCAGCGACGTCCTCGTCCTCCTCCATAGCGGCAGTCGCTGTTGGTTGACACCAAGAATAACTGTGTCACAAGTGTAGCCATGTTTGTGTCACCACCACGGTTTGGTAGTAGTACCTGTAAGAATTTTCGACTACCCTACTGTACTACCGGTAGTACCAGTCCGGTACTGTAGCGAACTCTACTAGTAGTAGTTGAGAGATGGCTCTACATAGTAGTATTACTTCTAGTAGTAGTACTACTATAGTAGCAGTAACTAGCCACAATAAATCGATACCTACAGTGGCTACCGTCTCCTTTTCTCCATGCCTGAGTTCTAGACGCTTGTGACGCAGCTTTAGCCGCCACTGTGCCTGCTCGTCGTCGGTACTTGCCCACTGTGGATTCATCACAACTGAACCTGTCGGGATCACGCGTTCTTGAAATGCTATCGAGCAGCCCCAAGTTTGGCATTAGAGAGATAAGCTTACTTGTCCTCGCTGATTAGTAGTAGTACTACTACCAGTGCGTGCTACAACTAGCACTATTAATGCGGACACGAGGTTTAGTAGTAGTAGTAGTAGTGATATTATCACTACTACCAAATTGTACCAACTCACTTTTCGGCCTCTCTCTTCAATGCCCAAGGCCCCAACAGACTCGTGGGTCGATGACGCCGTCCAGCGCCTGCGCCGGCACTTCGCCAGCGACCGGTCCGTGTCCGTGTACGAGGCGCTGACGGCCCACGCGCTGGACACAGCCACCGGCGGCGCGCTGTTCCTGGGCGGCGTCTCGGCGGCGCAAGTGGCGCAGAAGCTGCTGCGCATCGGCTCGGCCTCGGGCCTGCTGCTGCCTCAGGCGCTGGGCGCCGCCGCCGTGGCCTCGTCCTCCGTCTTGGCGCTGCACTTGGCCTCCGTCCCGCGTGAGGTCTACCAGGAGCTGGCGGCGCAGAGTCGGCGCGCCGACGGCTGGCGCAGCTGGCTCGTGCTCGGGGCCAGGAACCTGCGGCCGCCCACGGCCTGGAGACTGGCGCGGCGCAAGGTGCAGGAGCGCTGGGAGGACCTCCCGCAGGCCCCGTATCCGGTGTACATGCTCATGGGGATGCTCTGCTTCAAGCTGCTGGGCGGCCGCCTGAGCGCGCTGGCGCCCTCGCCCTTCGCCAACCTCGGGGCGTTCCACCTCAAGAAGGCGTCGCTCCCGGCCACGGCAGAGTACGCCACGAGCGTGGAGCGAGGGATCATCCAGGAGTTCGGACGCCTCTACGGCTGCCACACGTGCGGCGTCAAGAGCGGCGTGCGGTACCACGCAGACCACATGCCGCCCAAACTGTAAGAGACCGCAGTCTGCCGTTGCCTGGGCCGGTCGTTTCCTGCTCTAGTCTTGGTGTTCTGACTCTGTGGCTGCTGCTGTGGCCTTGTTATTGACGTGCAGAGTGGCCAAGCGCACAGATGAGCGCTTGCTCCGCAAGATCCTGGGACGGAAAACGACCTTCCGCTTCTACCCACAGTGCGAGCCGTGCTCGAACCAGCAGGGAAGCGTCGTGAAGCAGTGGAAGTCGACGCTCAAGATGCACCTGCTGTCGTTCCGAGCGTACCATACCACGGGATTGTGGCTCGTACTGCTCTGCACCGGCGGCCTCTACGTCGGCGGCTCGAATTTCCACGAGACGTCCGAGGTGTCTGCTCCGATGGATGACGTTGCTGAGACTCCTGGTGGCTTTACGTCCTCAGATTTCTCGCTGCTGGTTTCACTGCGCGAGCGAGAGCGCAAACTGCGCCGTGAGCGAGGTAAACGGAGCGATCCGAGTCAGATCGCCGCTGTTGATAAGGAGTTGGAGGCGGTAGCCGAGTGCAAGACGGCCGTCAAAGCCGACATCAAGCGGCAGAAGGCCAACTAGTTGACGGCATTAACAATCAGTACAAGTTGCGAAGGCACCTTGTCGATTGACATGCTGCAAGGAGCAGGAGTTTCGTCTCGAGCTATTTCCGTTGAGTGAGCCGATCAACGGCGATGGACTCTCGGACTCACCTCACCTCACCCCACTGCAGTTGGAAGCGGTCGGGGCCATGTCGACAGCTAAGCGGGAATCGCTCGTGAAAAACTTCCTCGACCAGCGCCACCCCAGGAAGGTCGGAGGACGCCAACCCGCTCATCCTCTTCGAGGTCATCGCCACCTGGTTTCACTGTCGGAGGAGGAGTTATCGCGACGAGAGCAAGGATGGAATGATCGCTTTACTGTCGACCCACCGCCCAAATCCAATAAGACGCAGTCGCCAGCTCCTTCACCCACGTTCAGTACCCCGCCAACCCCACTATCGAGGGAGTCCAAGATTCGCAATGAACGAGCTCAATACGGTACGACGAACGCTCATTCATGGATGTTTGCGGTTGTTTGTCGCTTACAGTTTGAATTCCAGGTAAACGTGGCGGAAAACGCAACCGTGAGCCGAAGAAGGTCTCGAGTGGGAAGCTTCTTCCTCTGGGTCCTCTGTCAAAGCCCCCTTCAGTACGCACACTATCCACGTGTTCTTGATTGAGGGTGTTTGGCAGCAGGAACTGATGCTGTGAGTTGTTGAAACAGGAAGCTGCACAGCCTACCAAAGAAGAAAAACTGCGCTTTAAGGTTCTGAAAGCTATCGACGCCCGCGAGACTCTGCTGTACCAGTTGAGTGCTCTTATTCTCTGCACACCCGTACAGGAATCACTCTTCTTACCGTCAAGACCAAGTGAGCCCCCGACATCAAACAGTTCGGGTCGGCACCAAATGCGATCTAGGGGAGGGATGGCTCTCGCGTCGACTCCATTAAGCCGACAGGGTGCAATGACAAATGCTCGTGAAGCGACGAAGCTGGCGCAGCAACTGGCTACGGATCTGCAGGTTACTGGAATCCAATGTGTTGAAGCATTAGTCGAATGGATGCTGGAGGCTGGAGCGCAAGCGGAGTAAGTACGCTGGGACTGTGCTACTTGCTAGCGGTCCTTGGCATGATCCTAACATAGTATGTTGCTGTGTCTAGAACTCCTCCACCATTTTTGTGGCGCGGGCGAAACTACTTCCTGAAGTTGTTCAGTGATTTAGATTTCGCGGGAGTGGAGCTACAGGCAAGGGGGGTCAACTTGGACTGTTTTAGGCAACACAACCCTCTGCTCATCAAGCCGACCCAAAAACTAGGTCGCGTCCTGGCTGCTCATTCTATCATCATGGAAATGATCGAGTTTGCGAAGGACATGACTCCGATAGAGTTACTTGCACTTAGTGGACGAATGCGCGATTCAAGCCGTGACGAGACAGAGACCAACAACGCAAAGGCGAGTGGACTCGGTGCAACAAATGACAATAATGACCCAGCTGTGCATGTTCAGGAAATGGAGCGAGGAGGGGGTAATACTATTGACGAGCAAGTGTTAGAGCGTCACGACCACGAGTCTGCAGTAGATCTTGTCATTTTGCTGGACGAAAGCCTGGACTTTATTCGCGGAAGTACTTCACGTGGAGGTGATGCAAATCAAACTGATCCAACAAGAGAAAATGAGTATGAAGATGACCACGAAAACAATAAGAATGATCGAAGCGAGGAGCAAGTGGACAGACCTGCGACTGGGGGAAACGTGGCTGAAGATGATGCCCTAGAGGACAAGTTGGAACCAGAAGAAGGAAACGAATCTCGCTCCGATGCTTCAGAGCTGGAGAACGCCGAAGCTGATGATCGGACAGACAATCAATTCGATTACGAGGACGATCCCGTTGACGGTAACGCGAACCATGACGATCAGGGCACTACTGACAGTACTGCACCACAAGCGGTGCCGGAGATATCCAAGTCACCAATCAAAGACACGGATCAGCTGGACGACCCAGAGCAGACTACGATCAATTCTCATGCAGACGAAGTTTTACCGGAGACTGAGCCAAAAACTGTGGGTATCACCAGTGAGCACGGTCCCGAAAGTGAGCAGCAGTCGCCTCGGTCAAACGCAAGTAACAACCAGGCAAAGTACGACAACAGTTTCGATGCCGATGCGGGTGGTGGTGAAGAAGATGGAAAGAGTGAGGCAAGTGCTGACGTACAGCAAGCAGAAAAGGAAGATGCTACACATGAGAACGGATACGCCGAGCCTGGCAAAATTTCAACGCCAGAGGATCCTGGACTTGATGAAGCCATAGAGCCATCTACCTCATCTGCCAAACCATTAACAAGCCGAACAGAGGATAGCAATGGCTCGGAATACGATAACAGCTTCGATGATGAGGATGCTGATGCCAACAATGATATTGATGCTGGTAGCACAGCGACATCTCCAGACTCTGCTGTAAGAGCAGATGCACCAGCAGCGATCAACAATGCACTACCCATCCTAGGTATGCAGCCAGGCGAGTACTCGGTTGACGCCGAGGGTGTTCATCCTGTTCCAGAGACGCAGACCGTATCAAAAAGATTGGAAAACGAGCTGAAGCAATGGACATTCCTGGAGGATGAAAATCGGCCTACCGAAGTGAACGCGCGAGGATGTCTAACGTGGTGCAGTACACGAGCATTGAGAGAGAGTCTCCAGCGACACGCATTGCTTAGTGAGTGCATGGAGGGGTCCATAATCTCGATGCTGGAACAGTACGGGCTTGTTGTACCGGAAGCATCTCTGCAGAGTCTTCTCTACAGTGAAGTGGCGCAAGAGCTTGATCTAGCATCGCATCTGATTGCAGAGTGTCAAGCTGTACTCGGCGATATCTGCTCTGTCGTCGCGGAAGCCATGCAGGCTTCGCTTGGGGCGAAAAACTTGCTAGTGTCGGAGATCGAGATCGAGGAGGTGCTTGAAACAGCGGAAGCTGTGCGTCAGGAGTATCATGACTCGACGTGGGAGTACCTCAAGACTGCTACGACGTTGCTAACCTTCCTATGCAGTTCAGATGACGGCAACTCAGCTTCAAGTAAGGGCCGATCACTTGTCTCGCCAGGACTCAGCCAGCTTGTGAAGGTGTTCTACCCATACTTGGTTAATCAGCCCCGAGAAGAACTCAGCGACAATTGGCACCCAGTGAACAGCGTTTTATCAGCGATGGGACTGCCCATCGACTGCCTCTACCTCATGTTGAATCCGATGGGCAAGATACTTCTCCTTGCCGTAGAGTTGTGCAGCCGATCGACTCAAGAGTCCCAGGATAAAGACGATCTCGCTGTCTTTCCTAAAGTCACTGTCATCTGTGATCGTGAGGATGTATTGCAGTCGAGTGTCGAGTACGTTTGGCGCAACCACCTTTCATCTGATAAGGCGATCTCGAACTTCTCACTTTTCCCGTTCTTCAAGAGTTCGTTCGGTGAAAAGCTTGTGGATGGGGTAAAGGTCGAAGAAGGAGAAGGAAAGGGGCCACTGAAGGAATGGTTTACGCTTGTGGGCTCTCAGCTGGCGTCGAAGTGGAAACATGTACCGACTAGCGAGATTTTGGCGGAGGTAGACTCAACTCAGGTAACTGCAAGTGGCAACGGGATAACAATTCGTGGGGGTTCCAAGGTTATTTGTGCAGGCTTCCAGCTCGAATGGGAGACTAGCGAAGGAGAAACGATCCGCCGAGTTGTTAACAAGAGCGTGGAAAATGACACTTTCCTACTGGACCGGAGTGTGCAGCCCCATTCATTCGTGGCGTCTCAAATGCGGATTTCAAGGCCTAGCAGTGCTGTTTTCGAGTATGTGCAAGGGTCCGAGAGCTACTGGCTCAACGAGAACACACGCGAATCACCTGAGACCCGCAAGGTGTTAGTATTTGTAGGATGGTTCCTTGCTAGCGCTGTTACGCACTTCAGCTCGATCCAGTTGCGGATACACCCGCTGTTCTTCCGGTTATTGCTGAGCCCTGGGCATTGTGTGACGCTGGAAGAGGTTCAAAGGTTCGACCCGCAGTTATTCAAGTCGTTGTCCGGGATGAAAGACATGAAGCCGTCCGATTTTGCAGAGTATCTGAAGTTCGAAGGCGCGGACGAGAGTCTGAGTGTTGAGGCGTACATCAGCAAAGTGCTAGATGAGAAGTTCGGTCCAGCGTCCGGGATCGGCTGGCAGCTTCAATCTGTGCGTGGTGGGTTTACCCGCGTCATTGGCATTGACCAGCTTGGTCGTGTTGGTATCGCTGAGGCAGATCTGCCGGAAAGCATTTGTGGAACCAGCGGTGGGTCTGGGGATGATTTTGTCATCAGTGAGGTTTTCCGAGTCGCCGCCGATGCCGACTTCACAGACTGTCGGCCCTTGATGAATGCGTTCTGGCAGACGGTGAACGCCTTCGAGCCGCAGCTAAAGCGGAAGTTAGTCAAGTTCGTGACCGGAGTGGATACGCTGCCCCTGTCTGGCTCCGAGGTACGTTGACGCGTTTCTCTATTGGTGTCGTCGAACTGTACTAACCACATCATGTGTTGCTGTAACCACCAGTTCTTACGGATCGAGATGCCGTTCACTGCGATTTCTTCGGAAGATCACGAAAAGAGTCTACAGATGCTCCCTCAGGCCCATGTACGTGTTTGGTTGGGAACGTTTCTACTGTAGTTGATGCAGCTTGCTAACTTGACTCTTGGTTCTCGTCTTCAGACTTGTGATAACACGCTAGAGCTGCCTCATTACTGGAAGGCACTGTGCTGGAGGGAGCAGCACGACGAGCACGAAGCAAGTGTCAAGCTGGAAGAAGAGCTGGCACTTTTGTTGGGCAAGAAGCTGCGCGACGCAGTGGAGTATTCAAGCGGGTACGGACTCGACGGCACGTCAGCAGTGGCAGGTGTGCTCACCGACAAGGCTGAAGAGAGCCAGGATCAGTTTGCAAAGGAGGAGAGTTACGACTCGCTGGGTCTGCCGGCTCTGTCGGAGGACCGAAGTGCCGCCGAGCTGCCCCTTGAAGACCCGCCGGCGTCACCACAGACGTCAGACCACGACGTGGCCGAGCAAGAAGAGGCAGTCCCGGCTGATGAAGCAGACGCTGCCAAGCCAGCAGAAGCACCCACCACGGCTGTGTCGCCTCGTCCAGAGGAATCATACGACGAATACGACGACTGGGAGGAAGAGTCCGTGGCGTGAGATGCCGAGGTTAGACTCGTCTGAGTGCAGATGCGATTTGTGGTCTCCGTTAAGCAAACGGTTGGTTACCAGCGCGCTTCGCGGGTCGACTAGATGAGATGCACACGATGTAAGAGGTGAAGAGAGAGAAGAAGGTGACTTGTTAGTGTAAAGTAAGGAGTTAGATAGCAACATGATCCATACAAGCAGAGTTCGATAGTAAGCTGTCAGTAGTAGCTATTTGTTACTACTACTACCGGTATTAGGTAATATCAATATTCAAATATCGTTGATTTTGCGGTAGTAGGATAAATATTAGGAGTAAATCTAACAGCTCACGAGATAGTAACTATTATAAGATGATATTTACACCCATGTACTTTAGATACATTCCTGTCTAAGGCGATATAATTGTAGTACTGTAAAGTCCTACTCGATAGTATTGCATACAAACCCTAAGCTATAATACACTGGTGAGGATTCTGATCGAATAGTAGTAATACTCATTCATAGCGATATGATAGTAAGATTACTCTCTTCTCACTGGATGCGTTGAAAGTAGTAGGAGCAGATATTAAGGATGCCACCCGGTAGTCGTATTAGTATACTACCGCAAAATTCGGTTACTATCGAACTCTGATTCACAAGAGATAAAACATGACAGCAAGGAGATCACCCAACAAGGCGTTTGCAGTGCAAACGCCTTGTTGGGGGAGACGACAACGATACAAACCTCCCCCGTCGCTGCAAGCGTCACCATCCAAGGCGGGACTCGAGGAGTCGTGCGTCGGCTAGGCAGTGCCTAGTAGGCACGGTGCTGGTCCTGTGCGGTGATCTACATGTAGCTCTGCAGTGTCGAGGCAACGCATGCACCGCCTGCATCTGGCCTCCATTTGCCATCGCGAGCTTCGTGTGCAGCAACCGATGGGCCTCCATCGGCTGCTCACCCTGGCACAAGCTCAACGCGAGGTCAGAGCCAACCACGCCGGCGGGTCACTTCAACATGGCACCTCCACGTCTCCGATCGAGAGACAAAGCGTCCGATTGCAATCGTGCTGACCGCCACGTCACGCGACAGGCGAAGGTCTTCGCATCTGATGATCAACGCGCGCATGACCTGCAGCCAGCAAGTGCAGCGAGTTGCTCCGAGCGAATCAAGAGCGAGACGGAGCCTTCTCTCGCTCTCTCTTTCTCTGACGGCGCCTTCTCTCTCTCTTCTCCCAGCTCGCATCCTGCGCAGCGGCAGCAGCAGCTCGGTAGGAGCGACGGATCGTCACCCGCGCTACGTGATCCACGCGCTCAGGGCTCGCGGCGGGTCGACGGCCGACGTGGAAAGGCTCGCGCCCAATCTTCCGGCGGTGTCCGGCGGCGTGCGCCTTGCAACCTCGGCACGTTTGCGCGACGCTTCCTGGACGCGTTAGTGCCGCCGCCCCCGCTGAATTGGCTGTCCATCGCAGCGTCTCTCATGGGGCCCCACTCACTGTCGTTATAGCTCCGCGGTTATAGCTTGGTCAACCAAGTTGTGAGCCATCGCGCAAGAAGTTGCGCACACGTTGCTGGTATGTTGCTTCACGAGGTGGTCCACATATACGTTGCGCCAACACCGTGTCTTTGCGCGCCTGCGAACGAAACGAGACCGTACCGTACTGGTACTCGACCACGCACCCCACGTCCCTCGGATACGTCACTTTCGCATTCGCCGCCGCATGCCCAGCAGCCTCCGCCTCTGACGCGCACGATGACCAACCCGCTCTCGGACGGCGACGCGCTCGTGGCGCTGGCGACCCCCAGAGCGGAGCTGGAGGCGGCGCTGGACCAGACGCTGGCGCTGCTGTCCGCGGCGCTCAAGAGCTCGCAGGGCGTGGCGCGCGACGACGCGCTGCAGCGCAAGGCGGCGCAGGTGGCGGCGCTGGCCGCGCAGGTGCAGCGCCAGTGCGTCGACGCCGCCGCCAAGCACTTTGAGCCGCTGCAGCCCAGCCACGACGCCCGCGAGAGCTGGGGAGGTGCCGCCAAGCAGCAGGATGCCGCGGCCCCGCAGCCCTCGGTCTGGTCCGGCTTCTACAACAAGACGCTGCGCGAACGCCTGGACGTGCTGGCGCTCATGTACCCGCGCCTCAAGACGCTCAAGGCGGGCGGCGCAGACGCGGCCGCCGACATCCTGCCGGGCACCGACCCGGCGGCCAAGCTGGGCGAGCTGCCGCTGCGCACTGCCAACCTCATGATCGAGAACTGCATCGGCGTGCTGGGCGTCCCGCTCGGGTGCGTTGGTTTCTGTGCTTGGGGACTGCTGGTCATTGGCTTGACGATGACTCACGAGTGTTTTGTCTCTTTTGCAGTCTCGGCCTCAACTTCGTCATCGATGGCATGAGCCTGTCGGTGCCCATGGCCGTGGAGGAGCCCTCGGTAGTGGCGGCGGCCTCCAGCGCGGCCAAGCTCGTGGCTGCTGCTGGCGGCGGCTTCCACACGGCGACGTCCGGCAACATCATGACGTCGCAGATCCAGCTCGTGGGCACCGAGGACATCGCGGCGGCTATCGCAGCGATCGAATGCAACCGCGAGCGACTGCTGTCGATGGCCAACACGACGCTGTGCCCCAACATGAAGAAGCGCGGTGGCGGCGCCGTCGATATTTACTGTCGCGTGGTCAGCCAGGCCGCACGTACCGCTGCCACTGTCGCTGCTGGCAGTGCCTGGTACACGCCGTGCCAGGACGAGCTCGTGGTGAACGCCTCGGAGCCGCAGACGCAGTTCCTGGTCGTGCACATCGATGTCGACGTGTGTGAAGCCATGGGTGCCAACATCGTCAACACGGTCGCGGAGGGCCTATCAGAAGAAGTCTCGAGGATCACGCACAGCCGTGTGGGCCTGCGCATTCTCACCAACCTCTGCATGCAGCGCCGCGCTCGCACTGAGTTCGAGATCCCTCTGACGAAGCTCGGCTGGAAGGGAGTGGACGGCGAAGACGTGGCGAACCGCATTATCGAGGCCTACAACTTCGCCGCTGTCGACCCGTACCGCGCGGTGACCAACAACAAGGGGATTATGAACGGTGTGGATGCCGTCGCTGTGGCCACCGGACAGGACTGGCGCGCCATTGAGTCGGCTGCTCACTGCTATGCTAGTCGCTCAGGGCAGTACGCCTCGCTTTCGCACTACGAGATCGACCTTGCCCGTGATGGCTCTGGAACGCGCGTGCTGCGTGGCAGTCTGGAAATGCCGATCGCAGTCGGATCAAAGGGCGGTGCGTTGATGACCCACCCTGGTTACACCGCGACGCACGCAATTCTGCAGCAGCCGACGGCTCGCAGCTTGAGCGGCATCATCGTGAGTGTTGGGCTGGCACAGAATTTCGCGGCAATTCGCGCTATCGCGGTGACGGGTATTCAGAAGGGCCACATGGCGCTCCACGCGCGAAACATCGCTGTTGCTGGTGGTGCGCCGAGTGAGCTCGTATCAGAGGTATGCAGCTACATGCTGCTGCGAAAGTCGATCAACGTAGAGACGGCCAAGGAGTACTTGCACGCCCACGCCGTGTTCTCGGAGATTCAAAGCAACTCCCCGCCAACGTCTCCTATCTCGGTGACACTGCCGTCCATGTTCTATGTGGAAATTCCTATTCCAGAGCTAGAGGACACGATCAGCCTGAACATTGCCTTCGAAGCGATTAACAAGCATCCGCAGTACATCGCTATCATGGCGCCGATTGCTGCGAAACAGGCTGACAAGACGCTGACGACGCTCCAGCGACAGTTGCTGGGCGATAAGGGATACAACCAGCTCGAGAAGATGTTCATGTTCCTGGCATCCATGCGCTCTATCGTCATTTCGGCCTCGAGCTCGGAGAGCGATCTGCTGGTGTCCCGCTCGAACATCGGACTACAGAACAAGCTGCAGCTGCTGTCCATTCTCATCAACATCGTTGCATACCGTCTCATGGAGGTGCGCCCCCAGAAGGTGCGCACATTCATGCGGCTGCTCCTGGAGGCAAGCAGCGGATCTGCCAACGGAGCAAATGACGGCGAGATGCACGAGCTGGACGCCAAGTTCTTCCACGACCTGATGGTGGAGAATGCGGAGCCTGGTGACGAAATTCTGGCGACGGGTTTGCCGCTGTTCCTCGCTCTGTGGCAGGTGCTGCACTACCACATCGAACAGGAGGTGCCGCACAAGTTGCTCCGTGCTCGTCTTGTGAAGGAGCAGTGGGAGTTGTTGAATGACATCGTCAGGAGCTACGAGCTGGGCACGCTTTCCAACGACACCACCGATGCTACTGAGCAACCGCTCGGGGAGAAGTTCCTGGCGTATGTGGAAGTGCAGGCTACGCGTTGGCAAGCGACGTTGCTGCTGCTGATCGACTCGCTAGCTCTGGCCTCGGAGCTGATGACACCGGAGCGCTTGGACTTCCTCACGCGCATCGGCGAGTACATGGAGTGGGAAGGCTCCATCGCACACGACCTGGCACGCTACCAGCGCGATGCTACCGAACGCGTGCCCAACGCGTACCTCTTCTGGCTTTCTCAGCGCGGCATCCCTCACTCGGAAGGCAAGAAGTACGAGCGTGAATTCCGTGGCGTGGCCGACGCCTTGGCTGCCGATAAGTGGAACCAGCTGCTGCAGGAGGCGCGACGGGACTCGTGGGCTGCCGCCACCTTCTCGTTGCCAGCGGTGGAGCGCGTCATCGGCCTGGTCCGCGAGATCTACGGCGACCACAGCGGCCGCAGTATCCGGAAGGAATCCTTTTAGGCGGACATCCGTCGTCAAAAGAAGCTGCCGGGAGTTAGAAGCAGAACCAGAGGAAGATGATTATACCTCGTCGTGACGTTTGTGCGTACTTGTATGCAATTAGGACCATCTAGAAAGTAAGCCCATTAAATAAGCCACACTCACAAAGAGTAGAGATGAACAACAGGAAGGGCAGCACCTGGCGATCAGTTGTGGAGTCCTCATACTTGACGTAGTAATAGGTCGACTCAGTTCTTCCATTGACTTGCTCCCTCCGCCACCTCCTGCTGCAGTAACACGTAGGCCACCGCGTAGTCTCCGTCGTGCGAGATCGACACGAGCGGCTCCTGTTACGAAACGCAAGAACCGGCGTAAGTGAGCAGGAGGCAGTTCCACCAGCTGACAGCCACACACTCCCTCCTCCTTACCACCAGGCCCAGTCGCTTGGCCAGCGCCTCTGTCTCGCCCGAGAATTGCAGCCGCAGCGCTTTGGAGCGCTCCATCACCGGCAGCGACGTGGGGACTGCGGGTCCCTCGAGGCCCCTGCGCACCGCGTGGATCTCGGGGAATCGTACGCGGTACCGCTGGAAGGCCTTGAACGTCGCCTCCTTGACTGCCCATCGCGAGGCAAGGAACGTCGCGCGCGCGGCCGCTGGACGCGTGAGGAACTCGGCGATCTCCTGCGGGTGGAAGGCGCGCGTCAGCAGCCGCTCCCCGAAGCGCGCGAAGCTCCGCTCGAAGCGCGACGCCAGCGCCACGTCCACGCCGATGCCGAAGACACGCCGCGCCATGCTCCAAAGCCGCCAAAATGGACTCGGGGCGTGGATTGGCTGTTATTTGGTTGGGTCAAACTGATGGTAATCGATGGGCAGTGGTAAACGATCCCACTGCAGGACGTGTGCAAGGCAAAGGACATGCACACATCAATAATATTAGGTTGAGAAGGCTGTTACATGTGCTGCTGCGGGCTATTCGTCCTCTTCGATGGCCTCGAGCGGCGCCCACGACCTGCGGCACTGCTGCTGCATGTCGCGAGAGAACGGGACGCGCTTGCCGGCGACGGTCACGGCGGTGCAGCCCACGTACTCGGCCGGGATCTGGATGCGTCCACCGCTACTGTTGGCGGTGGTGGTCGTTGTCGTCGTGACAATGCGCTCCTTCCGGCAGACGCACTTGGGGCCCACGCCCAGCAGCTTGCGCCAAAGACTGCGGTGCAGCTTGGGCGAGGCGGGGTCGTTCGCGGCCCGCTTGGCCTCGATGGCGGCGGTCTGGGCGTGGAGCGTCTTCTGCTGCTTGCGCCAGTCCTTGGCGCCGCAGGTGCACGGGGTCGCTGCTTGGGTCTCCGCGACGGCCTCCTCCGAGGCCAGCATCCGGACGATCGTAAGCGAGGGCGGCGGGAGCATCTTGGAGTGGCTGGTGCTTGGTGCTGGCTGGCTGCTCCTTGCGTGCAAGTTCGGGAATGAGGTTGCCGGCGGTTGCCAGCGGTTGCCAGCGCACGCGGCGGCAACTTCAGCCCGACACACACGCATCAGGCCGACGGCGGCAGCCCCGTCGCGTTTTTGCGGATAGTCGGCCGGCTTTTGCACGCAGTCCGAGCAATTGGCTGGCGGGCATGCCGGTGTTGTAGGCGCCGTACCGCCGATTGCTTTGCGCGCCGGGAGCGAGTCGCGCGATGGGGGCACCGGACGTGCCGGCACCGGGTGGATATTGCCCGACTCAATGCGTAGCGCCGGCCCCGGCGCTCGAGCTCTAGAGCGCTAGCAGCGAATCTCGCGCGCGATGCCGGTGCGAGTCGCAGCCAATGTGACACGGCAGCGGACCGCCACGCCTGAAGCGAGGCCTGGTTGAGTGTACTGCTTGAAGTTAGCCCCGAACTTCTGCGCGCAATGACCAGCAGATGAACGAGGCGTTGCTTTCCTAGCTTGATGACTTGGCGCTTAAATCCGGTCGAGCTTTGTAGCCCCTTTCCAACACTTTCGCACCGGCGCGTTGCCGAGCGCTCGCCCCGCATTGAAGCATTCTTGCGGGTCGCCCCTGCAGTACTCGGTGTGGTCATTCGTTTTCTCCTCCGAGCCACGCTGCTGATAGCGACCACTGAGACGGCCGCAGCAGTAGCCGCGCAACAACATTGAGATGCCCGTGGACTCCACGGCGTGGAGGCACCAGTTCCGGTGGCAAGGGACGGCATTATCTCCAGCAAAAGTACACGACTCCACAGGTGGTATCCATATAGGCCCAACAGCGCCACCACACCGTCTTACAGTCCTTTGCGTGAACGGAGTTCGCCCAACTTTTCATTCAGGGAGAGTTCCAATGCAATTCCCACCCGCACTATGATAGAGATCGCAACACTGTTCATATACCCACTCTTGACTCGCTCTTCAATTCTGCCTAAGTGGCAGCGTATCGGACCATAGCTGCCATTCAGCAAGGGTGACAGGAATTCCAACAAAAACACGGCCTCACCACGTCTCAGGGGCATGATGTCGAATGATCGAGGCTTGATATTCACGACAGCACCGTGCAGCAACAGCCCATCGAGCAAGCTTCGCTCCTCGTAAAAACACCAACTTTTGGTACTCGTAAACAACACTCAGATCCATTTGTGTGATGGCCACAGCTGGCTAGTGACTCTCTTACTCCTCCTCTGTTTCCTCGTCGATCTCCTTCTCCTCCTGCTGGATCCTCTTCAAACGTTTCGTGCACTGCTGTAGCTCACACCGTACAGTCTCCTCGGCCTCTGATCCCAGATCCGATCCACGTGCCATCGTCAAAATCTCAGCCGCATGCCTAATCGACTGCATCAAAAATGCCCGCTCCGCATCCTTGCTCGGTGCATCAGAAGTCGTCGCCAACGCGGCCACTCTCGTCACTCGATTCGTCGCGGCGCGCGGACGCTTTCGCGACGGCGTCGTGTTCTCAACACGCTCAGCTGCAACGCCCTCAGCTCCTTCATTCGCACTCATTGAACAAGCAAGCGCATCACTGTTCAGCGCAATGCTAGCTGGGAGCGGCGCGCAGATCTCCGACAGCAAGTTCTGCTTCGCGCCGAGCCAGCATCGCATGTAGTACACGTCGCTCCGACTGGGACAGCAGTCCGCGAATTCCAAGTTGGGGTCTGTCGAGTGCGTGAAGCGGGTGATCGCGCTGTTGTACGCTTCCCAGAGCTCCGACCACATCTCACTCAGCTTGGTGCTGGAGTGCGGCAGTGGCGCCGACAGGTTGAAGCCCGTGAGGCAGACCCCCTGGAAGGCCAGTCGGCTGTATTCGGGTTTGCTGCTCATGAACTCGCCTCGAAGCCTGGTCCAGAACGGGTTGTTGCCTCCCACAGCGCCCGCATCCACCTCCTCCTGCGTCGGCTCGGCGTTCATCCCGCCCAGGAACGGCGCCATGAAGTCGGAGCAGAGCACGTTGAGAAGGCGCAGGTTGCAGTTCTTGGTCTTCCTCGTCCGCTCGACTGGCGTCACGACGATGGGCGAGGGCGCGGGCCCCACCACGAGCCCCTTGCTGGCGCTCTTGGCGCGCAACAGCTGGCTCAGCAGCTCCGTGTAGCCCGCCTTGGTGTGGTAGGCCGCGTACTCCTTGCTGCGCACGCGCACGCCCATGCCGCCGCAGAAGCCGCGCAGCTCCTTGGTGGAGCACCACGCCATGGCGGACTGCAGCGCCTCCTTCTTGCCCGTATCGCTCAGGCTCTGCAGGAACTCCAGGGTCACGCTCTGCCCGGGCATGATGGTCGTCATGCAGTCGCAGCAAGGCGGCGTGTGAAGGACCGTCTGTGTCCGGCTAGGTGCGAGGCAGACTTCAACGTCCGACTCGGACTCGGATGAGCTGCAAGCGGTCGAAGGCGGAGTTGGCTGGTGCGCTGGCGCTGCGATTGCCCCCAGGCTCAGGCCGCTGGAAGCGTTTGTCGCGGTGATGGGGCTTGAGCTGCTCGTGCTGGTCCCGTCCAACTCGTCGACGTCTATGGCAGCGTTAGCAGTGGAGCCCAGGTCGCCTCTGCTCTCACCACCGGCAGTACTGCAGTGGGTAGCGTCGTCTCCGAGTGAATGCTGAGCGTGTGGGTCATTTGCAGGCTTGCGGGCTGGTGCATGCTCTCTTATGGTGTCAACGATAGGCAAAAGATGATCGAACGCAACCCTGTCATCGCTGTCACGAGCTTCAACCGCATCACTCTCAGCACCGCCGGCGCAGCTCCTGTCGCCAACCCCACGAGGATAGTTCCGCATACCGGTACCCGCATCGTCGCTTGGTCCTTCAAGACTGAAGTCCAGATCCTCGTCTACTCCGCTGAAGCCCGAGTCGTGCTCGGCATCGGTAGCAACACCAGCAGCAGGTTGTGGTTGTGATTGCCGTCGCTCGACCTCCGTCTTGAAGGCAGCAAGCTGCGCGATGAAGGCCTCCACGCGACGTAGGGACTCGTTGCCGTTGCCCACCGCCATAGTTGTCGCCTGTTGTATGCGAGGAGAATTGAAGAATGGGGCTGTGGGACGTAGCTGTACGATCAACTGCAACATTTCCTGACGATATTTGTCAAGCCATTTCTACTAACAGGAAAGGGAAATCTTGCTTCGGCTTCTACAAGCAAGTGCCGACGGAGGTAACACCCCAGGCACGAGCACGAGGTCCTTTCTTGCTGTCCTCGGAGTTCGGGGCTGGTGCTGCGGCAAATTATTGACAGCAGACGCGAATGCATCGGTGGCTGCAGTTCATAGACTGGATAGTGATTCATTAGTGAGCGTTGTATTCGACTTGATGCTGCTCAATCTTGAAAAGGCAGGAGGAGTGCAATACGATACGCAAGGCGCCAACGAATGTAAGGAAATGCTCCACTAAAAGCGCAGGAGTGCTCAGGTATGCCTCACTTAGTTGTAAGAATTGACAAGCGACAACTAATAGTGGGCTTAGCTCTCCAATATCTGCCAAAGGGATACGTATGCGGTTGGTTGTACAATAGCGCGGTGGGGCAGGGAATTGCCGCAGTGCCTTCATTCGGCAGGTCTTGTGGTGTAGGGGCTGTGGATTTACGTCCGCCAGAACGTCGAGCTTGGATTTCCACATCGTGACTATCTAAAGTGCAGCTGGCGAATGAGTTGTGTGTAGCTATTAGTTATGCAATCAGCGCTGCTCCTGTCCTCAGTTTGAGAGCGCCCAGTCGGTACGGACAGCTTGCTTCGAGCATGCGCTTGATGCAAGGTCGTGAGTAACACAGCTAGCACACCTTCAGTGAATCCGCAGCGGCAGATTTACTACGAATGCCCCCCCCCTCCCCCCCACCCCCATGTTCATGATTTGTACTTCGAAGTACTTGAAGTACATGTTTTTTATCGTGCACATCGGCAAGGCACACAGCGAGTTCTTAGCTCCTGAGTCAGGAGTCCTGACGGACAGCTTGGGCTTCCCCAGGATTCCTGGCAGGAAGGGGTCCTTATGAGTGCTGGCATGAATCATAGGGCCGAAGCCCGTGCGTAGGACTCACTCGGTTCATTGCGCCACTGACGCCAACTTCGAGAAGTCCCTGTCAACGACACCACGTCGTCGCGATTCTGCGTTGAAGTGAGCAAACATCGACACGAGGTCTGGCAAATAATGACCCCTGGCTGCAGTGGTGCCCGGTAGCGGAGACGATCTCGCACACTCGCCAATGTCCCTTGTAGAAGCTGCTGGCTGCTGGCAATGCATGGTCTTCGCTCGAAGAGAGCCGCCGTGATATCTTAGTTTCGGGTTGAACCTTTCGCTGATTTGGATGAACTGGATGGTCGGGATAGTAGCAGATCCGGTACACTGTACCGCACCAGACTTGAAACAGACGTTTCGAGAACATATACCCTTGGACAATCAATGAATATTACCAAGCCAAATGGCTTAATTAATACTTCGACAAAATATGAGCGTCAAAACTGCATACGGATTCACTACTCCTGATTCGAGAACCAATCACGGTAGTTTGACCTCCCCTGCCCAATCCGATTCATACAAATCACCAGTGTAAAGATGGCACCTGAAAACCCGTGGGTTCACGGAGACCTGATTTTTTCTTTTCGGCCTCGTGAAGCGGCGGGTCACTAGAGGAATTGCCTGCTACCCGTCGCGTTGGTTATCGGCTGCTGAAGATCATGGTGCTGTCTGTGAAGAAGACGCTGGCGCTGGCGCTGTGCGTGTCCACGTTCGCCGCCTCGGAGATGGCGCAGAGCACGGCACTGCGCACGCACCCGCGCCGCGGGCTCGCGGGCATCCACCACACGACGCAGTACGCGCCCAAGGTGGTGAAGCAGCCCAAGGGCGCGCCCGGGCAGGAGGGGGACAGCGACGTGGACGATTCCTACGACTCGTATGATTCGTACGACCTGGAGGGCTCGGACTCGGCCGACGTGGAGCTGCAGGGCTCCGAGGAGCTGGAGTTCTCGAGCTCGCAGAGCGTGGACCTGGACGTGAGCGGCTCCGCCGACGTGGACGTGGACCTGACCGACGCCGAGAGCCTGGAGTACAGCGGCGAGGGCGATCAGACGCTGGACATGTCGTCCTCGGGCGACCTGGACCTCTCGGCCGACGCCAGCCTGGACGAGAGCGGCGAGATGGACACGGACATCGAGTTCACGGACGGCTCCGTGGACGTGGATCTGGACGACGATGAGGACTACAGCCAGGAGCTCGAGTTCGAGGACGACGAGGTCGTGGACGAAATCATCGACGTGCCCGAGGGCGCCAAGTCCATCCACCTGCGCGTGCACCACGGCAACGTGGACCTGGACATCGTCAAGGGTGCTCAGAAGCACGCCAAGAGCGACCCCCAGCCCGAGCAGAAGAAGGAGGAGGCCCCCAAGGAGGAGGAGCAGAAGAAGGAGGAGACGGCCGCCGCCACGGAGACCAAGGAGGAGACCGTGTCCTACGCCGCCGAGGCTAAGGACTGGATCGAGGAGAACGGCAGCAAGCCCGCCGTCCTGGGCGGCATGATCGGCGCCGCCGTGGGTATCGTCGGCATCGCCGGCGTGGCCATCGCCAAGACCCGTAAGCGCGCGTCCGAGAAGTCCGTCCTGGCAGAGGACGCGACCGTCGACGCCGAGGCTGAGGCCGCGGCGGACGAGGACGCTGAGTCGGAGTCGGACAGCGACGAGGACAGCGACGAGGACGTCGAGGCCGGCGTGACGGCGCTCACGGAGGAGGACGCCGCGGAGGAGGAGAAGAAGGCGAGCGTCGTGGAAGGGTCGGTGTGAGTAAATTTCGGGCCAGCAAGTGCTGCGCAGACGGCAGGCGGTGGGTGGATGCCTGCAAGCGAGTAACCAAGCGTAGCTCCAGTATATTCTATGGCAAGGTGTCGCCCTCAAGCGCGCAGCCGCTCCGCCGGAAGATCGCGCCCGAGCCGGCGGCTGCATCCTTTAACCCTTAACTCTTCGTCAATGGATTTTATTTTCAAAAGGTTTTTCACCTATTTAATAGGGTTTTTTATCAATTCGTACTTAGCGCTGATCCCGTCCTCGACGACGTTGAAGCAAAGAATGGCTACATCAGGTCAACCGTCCGCCAGGCATGGCGCAGCGAGAGCTCCTCCACGACCTTGTGGAGCGCAGCCGCACGCGCGTCGTGCAGGTGCGGGCAGGCAGCAGTCTGCTCCACGTGCTGCACCAGCAACAGCTCAACACGTCGACTTCACTGCCGCAGCTTCCTCCGGCCCCGACACTTGCGATAGCGCCCAAGCGCCGAGGAGGCAAGACGCTCCACCATGCAGACCAAGCAGACGGAGGCGGACACAAAGGCCGACGGCGACGTGACGCTCTGCCGCGACTTGGCAAACACGTCGCCGTGCAGCAGCCAGAGGCCACGACGTCCTTCGAGCAATACCAGGACTTCATGGCCAACAAAATCTACCGAGAGGAGACCTCACACCTGCTGAACCGCCGCCCCGCGCTCGTCCCGAAGGCGGATCTCTTGAAGAAGCTGGCCACGGTCTGTGCCGGCGCTCTAAAGGAAATGGAGAGGGAGAACGACGCCTCTGCGGTGCGGGAGTCGCTACGAGAGAAACTCGTGCGGGCAATGGCGCTGCTGCAGGGAGGATGCGCCTTTGCAAATGCGAAATCACTGGCACCACCGCCAGCTCCTGCATATGGGGAGATCAAGAACGCCCATTTGGCCTTCCTGCAGTTCAAGCGCGATGAAGTTGACGCCAAGAAGCATGTTCACCCGTGAGTTTCTGCTTCCTACTGTACCCCCTTGTACTTCCGTTCAAGCTAACATGTGTACTGTACCTGCCCCTTGTTGCAGGAGTGCTGGTTTGCAGGACGGCAACACATCAACCAAGACACCGATCCACTTTGGTGATCAAATTTGTCTTCTCTCATCCAGCTCCGACTTGCCCCTCGCTATTGGACCCGATGGCTGTAGTCATCCCGCACACGACAGTTCCGCGGGGCCGCACATGACATTCACCATTGTGCGTTGTCATTTGCATTTTATTCACTGCGTTGATCATAGTCCAGTTACTGACTCCGGCTTCTCTTCAGGTGGACTTCCGAAATCCCTCGCGCAACGACGAAGTCACGGCCACAGACGATTTCTGGCTCCGTGTAGACCCTGCAGTTCTAGCACCTCGCAAGTTTGACCCTCGTCGCCTTCGTTTCAATTCTGGAAGTGGTGATGGTTTCGACCCGACGGATGGTGGCGGTAGCGGCGACGACGACTTATCCTCATTCCTCAGCGACACAAGCTACTATCTAGGGTGCCCTGGTTGGCTAGATGATGGCGAGTCTAACGCAGCTCCTCTTCAGGAACCATCAACTTCGACACAAAATGGAAATACTCTAGGAAGAACTGACGAAGAGCCCCGGCTGCGCGGACAAAGGCGCTTTCGTTTAGTGGCAATGAAAGCTCTGACCCCTTCAAGAGATTACTATGGAGATGATGTGGCAACGCGCGAATATGCAGCGGAAACCAACGAAGGTATCATGCGTTTGGCACGCTGGCGGTTTGTGAGGTACACCCCTCGGAGGCACGAGCAGGTAGTTGGGAAATCACAAAATACCAGTGGCGGCGATTTTGACAAGGAACAAGACGTCAACGACGCCATGGTGAATTGTTCAACAGTATACCTCGTCCTGAGCGGTTTTGCGCTTGTGTACGACGCAGGTTTCAAGCGTGGAGTGGGGGTGCGTGTGTCTTCCGACGCACATGAATCACCTTCTGAAGTGTTGAAGCTCCACAAAAACGATCCCGATAAGAAGGCGCAGAAGCATCACCACTGTAGTGACAGTGAAGTGATCGCGAATGTTGTGCACCTTTCAGCATGCGCGCGGTGGCAAGTGCGTATCTTGCAGCGCACTGGTGGTGTCAATTATTTGCAGGAACTAGAATTGGCCATGGCAGCCGTGACGGGAGACTACCGAAAAGAGGACGGTGCGCGTGTGGAGTGGTTGCGCGAGAAGCAGGATAAAATGGCATCGAATGATCGCCGATTGCACGCGAAGAATAGGCTAGTACCTGATGCTCGACGGCAATATGACCTCGTTGTATCTCAAAGCAACAGCAAGTTGGCGCAAATTGAGCAGCAGAAGGGTGCACAAGCTATCGAGTACTTCCAGCGACGGCTTCAGGCTATGGAGACAATGGAAAATGGTCATCAAAGGCATGGATCATGCATCTGAAACAGCAGCACCTCCAGTGGGTTGTTGAACTCCCGCGTCTGTGAGAGCGACTGCGCAACTTGGATGCATGGAGAGTATTCTCTGCTTGCCTTCGTCTGCTTGTCTCCAAAAGGATGCCAGCTTGGTTTTTTTAATCACGTCTCCAAGGTAGGCATCGTTCGCGTGGAATTGTTCGGCAAACCCACGGCAAAACGTTTGAGCTGCTAAACCGGATTAAACTGGGTTTTGGCAGATCT
The DNA here is from genome assembly GCA_019155715.1 of Phytophthora pseudosyringae. Classification (NCBI taxonomy): domain Eukaryota; phylum Oomycota; class Peronosporomycetes; order Peronosporales; family Peronosporaceae; genus Phytophthora; species Phytophthora pseudosyringae. The sequence goes on along the minus strand of JAGDFM010000111.1, from coordinate 49,088 downwards.
ATCCGTAGGATTTTTCTGTTATTAAACTCTTGGTTTTGTAATATTTAATAGATGATTGACCATATATGCATTTATTTATAACTTTAGTGGTCATCTAGCATAATTATTATTCGATTTACGTAATTTTCAAAACATCGGCTTCAACAGCATTCGCTCCTCATTCCGCATTGCAGCACTCTGGCTGCGTTCAGAGGAAGCTTGTCTTGGAGTCTGTCGCGAGAGGTATGGCGTTCAACAGTTGAGAGGACGGGGCGAAGCTAATACATCTCTATGATGTGTAGCACAATGGCAGGAGGACGACCAAGGTTTGCAGTGCGGCGGTACTTTGCCAAAATAGCGGGAACGAGGGACGTGGTGTGCAAGAAATGCTCCGAGTTAATTCCCAACGCCAAAGTGGAAAAGCTGGATCGTCACATTCTGCGAAACTGTAATCTCTGGGTGGAGAAGGAGAGGGACGCTTTCAACTTAGCTGTTGCCCAGGAGCGACGGCCCAAGACGAATCGAGTCAGCCTGGAATCAACTGCAGCGCGTGTTGAAGATGATGGTAGCAGCAACAGCAGCAGGAATACCTGCACCCGGATGACTCAAGACGCTTTCAACAAACTTGTTGCCAACTAAATTTTCAGTTGTGGAGCTTCGTTTCGAACTGTGGAGCGACCAAGCTTCGTGCAGTTAGTAACAGAGGGCCGCCCCGGACTGACGGTGCCATCGCGCGCACTGGTTGCTGGTGGTCTCCTCAATGCTGCACACGATGGTGAGATTGACGGCTGTACAGCCGTGAACCACGAGATGAAAATAAACTTTATATATTGGTTGCGCCAAACATGAAACCAAAGCCGTGGAAGGTAGTTGCCACTGGATCGGATTCACAGACCGGAGAATACATCGCTAGGCTTACTATTGATGTGGTGCAAGAGGTGGAAGCTGCGGTTGGCAGGAACGGCTTCGTCACTGGTATAATTACTGACAACGCCAAGGCGGTGCAAGCAGCATGGACAATCTTGGAGAGAGACGAGGGGATGCTTTGCGTCGGGTGCGGGGCCCAGACGATGAACCTTCTCCTTCAAGACATCGGAGATCTGGTGCCAGTGAAGGACGCTGTCGAGAAAGCTATGCGGGTGGCAAATTCCTTCCTTGCCCGTCATATCCTTCTCGCCAGATTTGAAAAAGAACGAGAAACTGTCGTCAAGCGTCAGGGAGAACACGCCTTCAATAAGACGCTCTCGCTTCCAGTAGCGACCCGCTGGTACTCTACGTATAACTGCCTCGTTAATGTCGTTAAAAACCAAGATTCGATTGTGGCCGTGTTCCAGGACAACGAGTTCATGGCCCAGTACAAAGCGAAGCAGAGGAAGCGCAACTCGAAAAAATCTGCTGGCAAGCGAAAGCGCGGAGCAACGAGTGGAGCAACAACAACCGACTATGCCGCCATCGACCACATTGTGCAAGACGATAGTTTTTGGAAGCTCGGAAAACAAGTCATGAAACTCGTGGCTCCAATTATCAAGAAGATTGGCCTTTTGGAGGCCGACCACTGCTCTGTGGGAATGGTATATTGGAGTTTGTGGATCTACTCAAGAAGCCTGTGTATTGCAATCCTCAATTATGGATGACACGGCTAGCAGTATCCTGCAATGCGCCGAAGAACGCTGGAGGTTCCTTCACACTGATACAATGGCAGTAGCATTTTTGCTTGATCCAACGCAAGATCCTGATGATTTTGTGGAGGGAGACCTAGTGAAGGCACTGAAGCACGCCCATGAAGTCGCAGCTCGACTCAAATGTACCAAGGAGGAACAGGATGCTGCTTTCCGTGAGGCTAGCATATTCGTTAATACAAAGTGGGATAAAAAGCAGTATGGGCGATCACTAGACAGTCAAGGCATAGCGCCTCTCGAGTGGTGGGGGCTCCAGCGAGTGACGTACCCCGCTCTGTTTGATATCGCACGCAGAGTTTTCACGATGCCGACATCATCAGCCGCCGCAGAAAGCAGTTTGAGCATGTACAAGTTCATCCACTCCAGACTGGGAGATCGGCTATTATCCAGACCATGCAGAAGCTTCTGTCGTCTGCTGCAATCGGATTGGAAGGGATGGCATTCCAGCCGTGATGTACGACCCATCGACGTTAGCAGACTGGAGCGGAGACGAAGAAAGTGGGGGTGACGGCGATCCAATCGACGGTTTTGATGCCGAGCGTTGATCCAGCGATAACGATAACTGCTTCGAGTACGAAGATTCCCAAGACAATTGAGGTCGATTCGCTCACTCGTCCTTCAGTCTAGGAGCACAAGTTTGCTTTAATTGAATACAACATCATGCGTTTGATGCGTCTCATCGGTTTTCCGCATTATATTTGCTATCAATGCGCTGCCACCACATCTACTTGGAGCTGTTGGCCGCTGTTCATTTCCACGAAGTCCATGGCTTTTCGCAGGTTAGTCCGGGTATACCATTGGTGGTTCTCGCCGCGGCAAAGCCAACAATTTCTTCGTATTGTGGAAGACTTCCACAATACGAAGAAATTCCTGTTCGCAAGAAAGCCGCTTCGGTACTGCTGCTCTCCATCGTGGGAGGGTCCGCTTGCTCTGGTATGCCTTCATCGGCTTCTGCCTGGTGCTGCAAAAGCTCTTGGAGGGGTCAGAAAAGCTCTGCCGGTGCTTCACCTGAGCGAGCAGCGAAGTAGTGGATGGAAGCCTCCATCTTTTCGATAGGGGCCGAAGATAAAAGCATGAGCGCGAAAAAATCTGGACTCGGAAAGTTTCAACAACGCAATCTGCTGGCAAAACGAGTGTAACAAAGCACAGAATGGAGATAGATTTCAATCTTTGGCATTAACTATAGGAGAGCGAAGAGTTCTCACTCTTCTTCATCTTCTGTGTTTTCTTTGCCTGGTTTTGCATTGCCATGTTTCTTGCGCTTCTCGCGCTTCCGACGCTTCCGATTCTCCTTTTGCGCGGAAGACAGCACCTTGCGTTTTTTACCGGGATGGGACGTCTCGCTTTCTGCGGAGTTGTCAGTTGCAGGAGCCTCAACACTTGCAGCAGTTGCCGCTTCGGTATTCCTCTCGGCTTCCTCATTCACCACTGCGGGTGCGCCACCAACTCTGTCAATTCGTTCGAAATACGCCACGAAGAAGCCATTCGTCGAGTCCTCGAGGCCGTTCGCACGCACAAGCGCCTTGGCCTGCTCAGCCGACAGTCCTGCAACCTCGAGTCCACGGCGTGACCATGAAGTAAGAGCGGGTTTCAGCACAAATGGGCGCGCCGCACGAATGTTTTCCTCGGATTTCAAAGCTGCAGCGGCAACCTCCTCGTCCTCTTTCTGGAAAATGGAGCATGTAGAGTATACGACACGCTCCACCTGAGGAAAAGAAAACGCCTTGCGTAGCGCCTCTAGCTGAAAATCTGCGAGCGACTGCAGACGCTTGGCCGTGTCTTCCTCGTACTCCGCACCTTGTTCGGGCTCCAGCACCGTGTCACGCGAACTCGCAATGTCCAGCAAGTGGTCCAGGCGGTTCGTCATGCCCGAACCTGAGCAAGACGGGTCCAGCAGAATGCTGCGCACATTGCGGTACATGTCGTCGTCCACAGGCACTTCCAAAAAGCTCTGGAGCTCAGCCTGCACGCGAGTGGCAGCACCTGCCAGCTGCATGCGTCGCTTCAGCAGTTCTAGTCGCTTGAGCGATCGGTCGAATGCGAACACTCGTCGCTTCGGGGTCGTGCTGTCCACTCCGTCGCCGTCCTGTTGCTGCAGCAGCATCGCCAGATGACTGGTCTTGTTGCCGGGCGCAGCACAGGCGTCGATAACGTCGCCCTGCTCGTCCTCGGCGTCCGTGTGCTCTCCGTGCAGCACGAAGGCCGGGAAGCAACTGGCCTTGTCCTGCAGCACGAGCTTGCCGCTCTTGACCATCTCGTGCTCGTGCAGCTCCGTGCCCGACGGCAGCACGAGCAGGTCGCGCACGTCCCGGTCCTGCTTGGCGTCGTATTCGCGCGTGAAGGCCTCGGTCTCCTCAGCCGAGGCCAGCAGCGTGTTGACGCGCACGTAGCGAGGCAGCGCGAGGTGCTGCTGGCGGTTCTCGGGCGGCAGCAGCGCCTCGTTGGACGCCACCTTGCGCTTGATCTTAAGTCTGGCCAGCGCCGCGCGGAAGCTCGTCTGGTGCTGCACGAGCGCCTTCTTCACGTAGCCGCCGCCCTGGATCTTCTGGCGGCCAAACAGCAGGTCGTAGAGCGCCACAAACACGAGCGCGGGCGGCTCCTTGGCGTCCTTGGGCGTCTTGAGCGCCTTGTGGCACTCGGGCACGGCCGCCAGCAGCTCGCGCAGCAGCGGCTTGTAGCGCAGCGTCTCGCACACGAGCGCGAACGAGCTGCGCTTGTGCACCGTGGACTCGGCGTACGCGAGGCTCTTGAGCCCGCCCTGGCGCAGCTCCAGCTTGCGCAGCAGCGCCGCCGCCTCCTTGTAGAGCTCGCTCATGCCTGTCAAATGCACACACAAAATGAATGGACGCGTCGAATTTTACAGTTTGGCGTGAAATTGAAGTTTCACTGTAGCCACCCGAAACTGCTGTCTGTGACGTGTGAGAAGGGCAACTTGTTCGTGGCGTGCGTCGAGCAGGGCTTTCCTTCCGGCTGACCACGGCCGTCGTCGTGTCACCACGGACGGTTGTTTTTAATAAGGTAGGTAGGTATATTGTGTTACAGCTCCTATCGCTAGAAGTGAACTCTAATATCCATTCTGCGCCGGGAAAACCACGGACGGTTGTTCACTGCGTCGGCCTTGCTAAGCCGCTTTCTGCACCCCTGAGCTGCGTTTCGACGTCGGCAAGTCGCTTGACCTCGACATGCAGGGCACCGTGATGGTGTCGCTTGCGTTGTCTCGCCGATGCGGAGTGGATCATGCACGCGTGAGCCCCACGGCCAATGGACCATTGATTAATGGTGGCAGCTATAAGCAAACGAAACGGTCGGTGGAAAATGCGCAAGCGTTTATTTCGTGGAGGTCGAAGTCCAGAGCTTACCGGCCAGTTTGCTCCGCTGCCCCGTTGAATGCACTTGGTACCAGCGTCTTGGCTTCACCGTATGGAGATGCCATCTTTATCTCAAGAGGCAAAGCCAGCAACGGCATTCCTAAAGAAGGTGACGTAGTTCGTGAGCTGCAGTGATTCACAGTTACTTACTTATCTGCACGACCCACTGGAACCAACAACGCGTGCTTGAGATGCTCGGGAGCATTGCTTTGTTTTCGTGCTGGAGTGTGCCGCGTTCTCGAGGTGCAGCACAAATGATGGGGCATTTCAGAAGGGGCCTTCCTCGCCTACACGCTTTGGTTATTCCCATCCGAGAAAGCTGGTAGGTCGTTTCCCAGTGGTCAGTCGCTTGTGTGAACAGGAGCGAAAACCCGGTCAATCCAGCGGTCAGGTGTCCAGCAAGCCGAAATAGTCGTCCGTGAAGACGCCGCCTTCGTTTCGTTTCATCTCGGTCACTTTCCAACCTGCCCGCCAAGATGCTATCGAGCCTTAACAAGCGCAGCCGCACGCGATGGACATTTCCTGACGCCGCGTCAGAGGCAGAGCGTGCTGGCCAAGAGGACGGGTATCCGGATGAGCTGGTCGCTGACCCCTCCACGGCGCTCGCTGTCGCCACCTCAGGGCCGGCCGTAGGTTGTCTACTAGATCCGTGCGCGGAGCAGATTGCGGAGCTGGAGCAGGCGGTGGCGCAGGTGACGGCGCAAGCCGAGGCGCTCGCTGCTCGCCAGCGCCGGCGACGCACGCGCCGCGTCTCCAAAAACTGCCGCTCGCTCAGCAAACTGGGCCCAACGAACGCGCACTTTCGCCGCGTGCAGAGCTCGACGCCCGACTGCAACCAGACGCAGCACCGGCGCGAGATCTTGGCGAGGCAGGAGATGCAGCGTATGCGCCAGCAGATCTTGGCTCTGGAAAGACGGCAGTCGCTGCTCTCGGCGCTGCACCTCGCGCGCAGGGCGAACGCCTTCCAGCTTGTGGCGGACAAAGTGCACGCGTACTACCAGAGCTTCTCGCGCGGGTACGACCCAACCCGCAGCAACGCGTGGCAGACGGAGGCGCTGCTGCGAAGCATGATGCTGCCGAACGTGCAGTCCCCGGCCTTCTGCGACCTGGACACGTTCCTGGTGCAATGGCACAACTACTCGCGCTACCACGCCGAGATCACACTGCACTGCGAACAGATTCAACCGCTGGAGAGCGACGATCCAGACGTGTATCCTGTCCTGTGCATTGGCCGCTCGACTCTTCGCATCTCACGCGACACCATCAAGCACTTCTTTCAGCCGCTGCTCGCGGACGAAGAGATGGTGCAGCGTCTCGTCGGCAAGACCTACGACTTCCCATTCGTGTCGCGGTTCCACTTCAACTCGAGCGGCCGAGTGTTCAAATTGGAGCCCCGTGCTGAGCTGGCGTCTGGTCTCTTTGACTTGGTCGTGGATCCGTTTTCAACGGTGCGGATGCTAGGTGCCTCCAAGCTATCCGAAGACGGTTGTCTCCACGCCTACTCGAACCACGACGCGACAGGTTCTACAACGGCGGCACCAAGCCGTCAAAGTTAATTGGTCGGGAGAGTGAGTTCTATTGTCATCGTCAAGAAAAGCACTTCGGTGTGATTTCAATTTACCAATCGAAGTGACATTGACAGTAAGGATAAAGTGGGCTTGTGTCAACTTTGACGGCGATTTTTTCCAGGCCATCTCGACGAAATGCGCTGGTCCAAGCTCACCTTGGAATGGCGGTTCCTATTTTTTCTCTACCTGTCATTCGGCTACTGACCATGAAAATGGAGGTGCGACTTCAGCGTTGTGGACCGATTAAGACGAGAAGGTTTTCCTGAAAGTTGCTGGCAGCCCCAACTGCCAGGGCCAAAATCCAACGACTTTTGCGGTTGAGTGCCATAGTCTTGTTTGTGGTCTACAAAGCTCACTTCCGAACCCCCCACTTCGGCGACAATGCGCTTCTTCCAGTTGATCATCATCGGGGGCTCACTTGCATCTGCTATCGTGTCTCGTAACCCTATGGTTCGCTGTGAAGAAATGCAAGCTGGCACGCGTACTCTGGAGCAGACCCACGAGAACGCAGCCGTGGCTCCCCAGGAAGAAAACTACAAAGGATTCCAATCGCGTGCCCTTCGCCGCCACCACCGCAGCGACGATGACGACGACGACGATGATGATTGAGCTAGTGGCCTCGATATCAACAAAACAAAACCCGCTGGGAGTTGGCTTTTAGTTGAAAACGAACGTCCTTTGCGTCAGATGCATCTTTCGTCTATCTGCATTCGCTTCATGCAATGGTCATGAGATAATGTGGCAGTGCTGTCCTTCGGAATCTGTGAGCTGTTGGACTTCGGCGGGAAGAACAGCCCCGTTCGAGTTGAGTGGATCGAAATTATTATCCTGCACTTCCCTGGGAACGTGTGAAGAGAACAGTTAGCCTGACAATGTTGTACTTCTACTCGAAGTACGCTTCAAGGCTAGTACTACTTACAGAAACTCCAGCTTTGCCAGTTTTGCCAGTGACGCGGGAATTGCGCCCACAAAGTGGTTACGGTCGAGACGCAGTGTACGCAGCCCGATGAGCCGCGACATCGTTTCAGGCACGTAGCCTGTCAAGAAGTTGGAGCTGAGGTCTCTGCACGCACGAACCCCCTCTGTTAGCTATCAGGCTTATGCGTGGTGGGGGAAACGCAGCGAACCCACAGCTCTTGGAGACCACTGAGATCACTCCGAGGGAACTCTGGCGGCAGGACCCCCACGAGATTGTTGTTCGCCAGGCGGCTGCAACAGCAAAGAGCAGTTAGTCTCGTGCCGTTCGGTAGCAGACTTCGTTCCCCCCATTAGAGCTCGATTTCACTCACATGGACCGGATGCGGCCGTTGCGGTCACACACGATGCCGTACCACTACAGCAGCACACAAGGTCCTAAGATGAAGACGAAAGCCGCACACACACAACATACACCCCTAACGTTGTCCAGACACGGGTCGCTGTGCTCGTTCTGAATGTCCCATTGCGCCGCCCAGCGCTGGCCATGCGTGGCCCAATATAACAGCTTTAGTGCGCCGCGCTCGTTCCGCGTGATCGCCAGCGTCTCGCCCGCCCACGACAGCAGCAACCAGACGACCGCAACGGCACAGCTCTGCATGGTACTGGTAAGTTGCACCTGTAGCCATCTCCTTGACACATGGCTACAATTAGACTCGCACTTCCCTTCGTCATACAGTATGCGATATTAGAGGTCAAGTTCAAAGCCGCATCGTCGCCATCAACGAGGAGCGCAGCGCCGACATGCTACTGGAGAAGCCCGAGGACGTCAAGCACGAGAACGCGTCCGGCACCGGTGCGTGTGATCTACGTAGCCAAGACGCTAGGCTAGCGGATGCCGTGCTCGAGGCTCTCTCACTCGCTCTGGTTGATGAGTTCTGACCCGCTGAAACCTGGCGACTGTGGTTGATCTGCAGTGTGCGCCATCTACGGCGTGGACGCGCACCCGACGCTGCAGCTGTTCGCGACAGCAGGCGGCGACAACGCGGTCAAGATCTGGTCGTTGCTGACGCCGGAGGAGGGCGGTATCGCCTCGTTCGAGCTGCTGGCCACGCTGGCGAACCACCAGCAGGCTGTCAACTGCGTGCGCTGGGCGGGCCACGGCCGCTACTTGGCCTCGGGCTCGGATGACCAGCTGGTGCTGCTGTACGAGCTGCAGGCGGGCGCTCCGGCCCCCGTCCCCTTCGGCTCCAACGCGCGACCCAACAAGCAGAACTGGGTGCGCTGCTCCGCGCTCGAGAGACACACGATGGGTGAGTCGTCGAGGCTGGTGGGCTGAGTGGATGGATGCGCATGGGGCTGATGCTGGCGGTGGTTGTTGCTACAATATTTGCAGATGTGGCGGACGTGGCCTGGTCGCCGGACGATCGCATGCTGGCGACCTGCAGCATCGACAACACCATTCTCATCTGGGATGTGGGCGTGGGCGCAGTAAGCGAGACCATGACCCAGCCGCTGCAAACGCTTACGGGCCACAATGGATGGGTCAAGGGTGTTGCGTGGGATCCTGTTGGCAAGGTGTGCTAATGCGTGGATTGACGAGTGTAGATGGTGGTGTGGAGCTCACGAACGCTTCTTGCTGCCTTGTGCTGAAGTATCTCTCGAGTGCTGGAGAGGACAAGACCGTGCGGATGTGGAAAGTAGCCGACTGGCAGGAATCCGACGTCGTGACGGAGCCATTCGAGGGTTGTGCTTCCACATCGCACTTCCGCCGGCTTTCATGGTCTCCTGACGGATCGGTCCTCTGTGCCACACACGCTTTCAGTTCCAAGAAAAACATCGCTGCACTACTGAATCGCGGGTCCTGGACAAATGATCTCAAATTTGTGGGTCACCAGGGTGTTGTGACCAGTGCGCGATTTAATCCGAAATTGCTTGGTGCGTTGATCAAGCAGCACGAGGATATCAGAGTATCGATCGAGCTGATGATGTTGCTTTTGGTTTTGGTTTTGCTATGCAGTGACAAAGGCAGATCCGGATAAGGAGTTTGCATGTTGTGCTGTGGGCGGTGAAGACGCGACTGTAAGCATCTGGCTGGCACATCTATCTCGCCCATTGGCAGTCATCAAGGATTGCTTTGACTCGTCAGTCACGGACTTGACTTGGTCTAGCTCTCAGTCCCTTCTCCTTGCCTGTTCGCTCGATGGTTCCATCTGCTGCTTTCAGTTCGCAGGCGACGAGATTGGTACCCCGATTTCCGATGCACAGCAGAGTAAGCTCCTTCAGGCAAAGGTATGTTCCTCAGTATTTGCATGCTATGCTGTGTGGGGTCTGGGTTTAACACTCCCTTCTTGATTCTTTGTTCGGCATAAAGTATGGATCCCGAGCCGGCATTACGCTTGCATCGACTCTGGTGGAAAATCCACTTCAACTTCAGGTACGTTCAAGCTTGTGTCAGTTGGTGTGGGACGAGGTAGTTACCGAAGTGGAGTATGCTTTGCTGTTCCTAGCTTGAAGAAAAGTCGACGACCTCGCCACGATTGGCTGTCAATCGAAATTCTGGGACCAGCCCAGCGCCGATCGTGACTCACACAACAAACACACTCATTCCAAAGAAGAAGAAGAAACTTGGCACACAGGCATCCAGTACACTGCCACCAAGCGGAGCAACTCAAAACGACAAAAAGCGGATCGCCCCAGTGCTACTTCAAACCGACGAGCAGTCTTCAGCCAACAATCCAGCTTCATCGCAGAACAATATTCGCAATATCTTGGGCCCGACGATCGTGTCACCGACAGCGTCGGACGTTACACTCTTGGATGCTCGCATGGCATCAACAAGTGGAAAGGAGGTTAATGTTGTCCCCGACACTAACAATTCTGCAACACTCCAACCGAGCTCCGCGCCGAGTCATAGCGAGAAGACTGGGACCGCCTCCAAGGAGAAGCCTTCCCCGGCGACGACAAACGGTGCACCGTCTAAGCCGTTAAAGCCGGAAGTGAAAAAGAATGGAGTTGATGGGATTTCTTTAAAGAGAAAGCGAGAAACTGAGCGCACCCCAACCCAACCCGCCACAGTGGTTGCGAAGTCGAGGGAAGTTGGCGTGCGGCCACCGAAGCTACTGAATGAAAGGTTTGTTGAATGCCGTTTAATATTTGAAGTGGTACAGCTACTAACTCGAGATGCATTATGCCTTGCAGTAGTGCTGGCGTGGCCAGCGGAGGTCAATTGTTACCTGAATTCCCATTCAGACTGCAGTTCTCCGTCGAAATCGATACGAGCACACAAGCTAGCACTGCAAATGTCAGCTCGAATGGCAGAGCAAGAAGTGTCGCGGCGTCTTCTAAAGCGGTGATGGAAGTTACTGTTCACAACCTGAAGAATCCTCAACCACAAGAAATCATTGGTGAGTTGCGAGTACTTGCCTGCTGTACATGAGCGATCACTGATGCTGTTGATCCATTTGCTAAACAGAGTTAGGCCCAGTTTATTCAACTATTAAATGCTCCGAGGGAAGCGAGGTCAAGTGGATTGACCGCATTTCTGGTCGAGTCGTGTGTGCAGTCGGAAATGCGAGCTATTGTGCAGTTGGTGTACACAACGGCGACCTTCTTATTCTCAACAGCAGCGGACGACGACTGTTTCCGTACATTGGTGGGTATGCCAGTTATTACTTGTGGTTGCTCAAAAACTGACGCTCGCCGCTTTGGTGATTACCAGCTTTGGGCAGTGCCATCTCAGTAATGGAGTGCAGTGTGAGCGAGTCGTCGTATCTCCTTGTGATCCTGGCGACAGGCGACCTGAAAATATGGGATCTAGCCGAGCGTAAACTCGTGCTCTCTAGCTCAATCGAGGCGATTACGAGTGTGAGTTTGACCCTGAAATGTCAGGGGCATGGCGCATTGATTCTGAATTTCCATTGCGTATTGTGTCGTGTAGATTACCCCAGCAGACCATCGGAAGTTGACGCTTCTCCGGTGCCAGGTGACGACAAAGGGAATGCCACTTATTACGTTTGCCGAGTCCAACTCCGAAACGAAAAGCAGCTCTAGCTTGCTCTCCTACACATTCGACACTGCAATGGCATCATGGTATGGACTTGGTAGATTGGAAATTATATCATGTACGTGGAAGTTGATGGTATTATTCACGTGCTTTGATCATGTGTAGGATGCGAGTGGCGGACGACAGCTTCGTGTTCTCGGACTTTGCGTCTGCTCTCCCGACGGATGCAGTCACGGTGAAAAGCGTCCCTGTACGTGCACACGTTCTTGTTTGTGCTAGCTGGCCAGGTGTTCTGATCACTACGGCTTTTCCCTGCATTCTACAGATCGGACCACTACGGCGGCTCCAAAATGCATCCGGCTATGGCCGGACTCAGAGGGGAATCGCGTCGGCAATGCTTTCGGGGATGTCAGATCCGCTGATGCAGCGCAACGTGACGCGCTCGCACCTCGAGCATCAAGTCGCCGCTGCGGTCGTCCTGAAAAATTCCGCCGAGTATCGCTATTGGTACTCCCGCGCTCTGCAAACCTGGCCAAAACCTTTGCGCTAATGATTTCTGAAACGGGTGATTTACCACAGGATTCAGGCGTACGCGAGGTTCCTGACGCATGATGAGGACGTGCCTCGCCTGGACAACCTGTGCGCTGAAATGATGGGTCCTTTCCACGCGTACGTTTCTGTTGATCTGCTACCGTGGTTGCTGTATGTTAAACTAAGCGCCATGCGTTCTGTCCTGCAGGCCGTCATCCCCAAGCGATTGCAAGGACTCCAATTTGGATGAAGGTGGCGAGTGGGATCCGATGGTCTTGGTACGTCTGGCCTCTGCATGTCGTTTCGTTAGCAATGGCCAACTCGCCATTGTTCCCCCACAACTGGCCTCTGACTTGGATTGATGATAGGACCTCGTGAAACGGGACATGTTGAAGACCCACATCCTGCCGACGATCGCGGTGAATCGCGCGTTGCAGCGCGTGGTGGCCAAATACCAGCTCATGCTGAGCGAGGTTGAAGCCCGCGAGAAGGAGGAGGACGAGAACGAGTCTTAGCAACGGCGGCTTGAGTGTCGGTAGGAACTGCACCCATCATAGACAATTGGAACGGATAGCAAGGTGCTCCTTATCTCGGAACGCTCCTCGTTCTTGTAGTGTTCAGCGACCACGACTAGCGGCATCCTCCAATATGAGGTGCCAGAACGGTCCGGTTACCGTGCTTCCGCCCAACGCCTGGATTAGAAGCCGGCGGGTGCGTTTCGTTTGCGAAGTGGGCATCCATGAGGAAGCAGTGGCGCACGAAGCACTCTGGCTCGCCCCGCCGCGCCGACCGTCTCGGTGCAGCAAGAGGCGGCCCTGCAGGCGGTCGACATGAGGTACTTCTTGATCTGCGCCTCGCTGCGCGCGTCTGCATTTGGCCTTCACTCACCCCATCGTTCATGTGTCATCATGCGAAGTGAGGCAGTGCTGTACACAACCATTGCTGTAGTGCACCGCCATCGACACGATCTCGTGAGCGACTCGTTAGCTGAGCCTGGTGCAGGAACTGCAGTACCCGCAGCTGTACGCAGGATTCAGCCCCCGTGCGTCTGGCAGCCGATTTCGTGCGGTGCGTGGGCCCAGGTCCACATTTGCGCTGAAATCGACCGGCACACCTCCGACGCACGCTTCCGCATCGTGGTTTGGATCCTGGAGTCTGGTGCAGTCGTTGTGAACGACGTCCTTGACATCGGTTGCCGCTGGTGGCAAAGTACTTGCGACGATAGGGCCTTCTGCCGGCTCACAGGTGTGGATGGCTTCACTTACGGGTTTCAGTTTCGTTCCGCGACGAAAGCTGCCGAGTGCTCGCGTATCGTTGATCATGTCCTCACCAACCCGGGTAGGGAATGCGAGTGCAACGAGCATTTTCACTGGATCCTTTCCTAATGACACGTGTGTTTGCTCTATGTAGGGGTCCTGAAGGTCGTCAGGAAGCTGATGCGCGCAAATGTTGATTTACAAGGCGTACGTCGTCGATACTTCCATGCTGTGAGATTTGAAACACCCTGCTGACTTTGCTGTAGCTTGTCTTGGCGTGGCAGGGCATCAGCTTACACGCCATTCACAATCCGACTCGCACACGCATTTATTCAGAAACAAGGACTCTGACCCCTTCGTCTTCGCCTCCTTCACCATCGCGCTCGGAACCAAGATCTGGTCGACGCACAATTTACCCTAAGCAACATGATGAGGTAAGTTCCCCGTGGAGTGGAGACGAGCAACAGCAACAAGCAGAGGATGCCAGAGCTTTGCAGGTTCCAACAGACCGTGACAGTACTACAGCTTCGTTCGACGAAGCAAAGAATCCGAACGCAGTTCTCGGACCGGAGGACGATTCCTCGTTGGCAGGTGACGAAGAGGACAACCAGGAAGCTGACCATTCAAACGAGATGCCTACCTCGCCTGTCGCCCTGCTTGAGACTGGCGGGGCCATGGACATAGAGACGCGGTTTACATGTCTAAAGAGGCGTTCGCAAGGACAATGGATCAGTCGTCCATATAAGACTCGCGGGGAGATTCACGTCACTTACGATGTGGCTCATGCGCGCTTCGAAGGGTTACCGGATGCGTGGCGAACTCTCAATCATCAGTTCGGGCTGCCCCTCGACAAGGTTCCAAGGCGGGAGGTCGAAGGGTACGAAACCAAAGTACCCGCTGTGCTGGAAATGATGAAAATCTGCTTTCTAGCACACGACGGAGCTCGAGCGGAGGGAGTGTTCCGCGTGGCACCAGACAAGACAGAATACAACGCGGTCAAGGCTGCTATCAATGACGGATCTTTCGAAGACTGCTCCGACGTCCACATCATGGCCTCGCTTATCAAGGTTTTGCCGTCAGTACACGGGGAAAAGGTGGTGTTGATTCATGTTGGTCTCATTTTCGTGTGCTGCATGCAACCAGGTTTGGTTTCGAGAGCTCCCAGTGGGTCTCTTCAACATGCTCCCAAAGCAGCAGATCGCTCTCGCGTGCGAGCTCGTGGTAGGACTCACTGGCTGCAATACGGGTTTGAGTTTTTCCTGGTGCTGTTATTGATCGTTGTGGCGTCTTTTTGCCATAGAACCCGGAGCCTCCGGCGGTGCTGCAGTCCCTGTCGACTCTGCCATCGCTGCATCGAAGCGTTGTGCTATGGCTGCTCGACCTGCTGAATGAGGTCGTAAAGTTCAAGCACGAGAACAAGATGACCGCTAAGAGCATGGGTTCGTCCCGTATCGCTTCCAGTAATGCATTTCATGCCAATGGCTGACCTTCTTCTTCCTCTGCGATGTGTATGGCAGCAATTGTCATGGCACCGAACCTGGTCAGTGTCGAGAGCTCGGACATTGCGGTCGTCGTCGCGGCGTACCGACAAGTTGCTGACTTTGTGCAGGTGTTGCTGCATGCGCGACTGCGGCAGCTCTCGACTGTGTAGATAGATGGCAAGGTCTCTAGCGAAGAAAGTTGCGAAGTCGTTTTTTTATTGATATCGTTCGTTCGGAATAATTTAAAGCTCAATGCAAAGAGGGAGAGTAGGTGCAAGCAAAAAGAAGGAGACTGCGGAGTGGACAAAGCTGACACATCTAACCGAGCAGAGGCTGCTGCGTCCGTCTACACCAGGCAGCCGTACTCGGGGGAGATGTGGCGGAAGATGTCGTCCTCCAGACCTTCGAGTCCACGAGGCGCGACCGACGCCGACGGCTCTTCCGGGTTCGAGGAGCTGCTAGCTGTCGAGGACTGCTGCGTCACGGCGGCGGCTTTCCGCATGGCCATGGTGGGTGACGGCTGCAGCGGGAAGAAGTCGTACGAGACGGCGTCCAGCGAGTAGCCGCACGACGGGTGGTCGTTCTCGCCGTACGGGTCCATGGTGGAGGTGCTGAGCTCGCCGAAGGGGTCGTACAGGGTGTCGAAGACAAAGCCCGGCTGCGCGGCGGGGAGCACGCCGGCTTGGCTGTACTGGCTGTACTGCATCCGGCTGTACTCGGCGGCCGCACTCATGGCCATGGGGTTGCCGAAGAACAAGTTGTCGCGGTGCGGCGAGGAGGCCGAGGCCGAGGACGGCGAGTCCGTGAAGAGGTGCTTGCGCGCCTTGTTCCTGTGTACGAGGTGCTCGGCGCTTGGCCGCGGGCTCTGCGAGCCGCACGAGTCCTCGTCCGAGTCGTGGTCGTCCGGCGTGTGGCTGCCGTCGGCGGCGTCCCCGACGAAGAAGTGGGCGGGCAGCATCTGGCCGAAGGGGTCGATGCCGTAGGTCTCGGGCGACAGGAGGCGCTTGAGCTGGCTCTGGTAGCCCGCGAACTGGCGCAGCTGCTTGTCCGAGAGCGGCGGGCCGGCACCGTCCTGCGCCTGCTGCTGGCACTGCTCCAGCTCCTGCAACGAGCGCTTGAGGCTGCGCACCTTGCGGTAGGGCCAGTGGCGGATGCCGATGGCACGGCAGCGCTTCTTGAAGGCCGTGGCGCGCACGCCGAACTTCTCGGCCGCCACCTTGAGCGGCAGGTGGAAGTGGCGACTCAGCGCCGTGAAGTTGCACGTGGCCACGGGCAGCGGCGACGCCGAGCCGTCCGAGGCCACGGGCGAGTCGCAGGCCGCGCGCTTCTTGAAGTTGTAGGCGGCCACCTGCATGCGCAGCGACTGCTGCGCCTTGTCGGCCGTGGGCGACTGGAAGGTGAGGTGCGAGCCCCTCGAGTCGGCGGGCGTGGGCGTGGCCGGCAACTCCATCTCCATCTTGACTAGCGGAGGCGGAGGCGGTGTGGTGACTTTGCCGTGCGGAGCTTGGAGGAAATCTGGGAATGGAAGTGCAGCGCTGTTTGCAGCTTGCAGCCGCTTAGAAACAGCGATGGAAACGGTGCGGGGTTTCTATTTCTAACTAGAGATCTTCCGCCCATCACCCTACGCCTTTTGAGGATCGGTGTGTAACGGCCGTTGCCAGTCAGATAACTGCCACCTGCCGTGGCATTGCATCGAGTTGGTTGCTCTGCGAGGCCAATGCCAATCAAGCGAGCGCGCTTCTCGCCGTTACCGGCGCAGGGAATACATCAGTGAGGGGAATGCATGCGTCGTGCTTCCTGTCTTCTCCGCTCGGATTCCGTCGAAAACGGCCGTTTTCGCTGGTGCTTCCGCCCTATGGTGTGGCGCACACGATAGAAACGTGGAAAACTGCAACGAGAAAATCATGTCCTGGGCAATGTACTTACAAAGCAGGGCTTTGACTTTTTGCCTGGCTTCTTGGGCTTGTGTGCTCTACTTGCCCTACTTGCTGTGCAACAGCGACAGCGCTGGCAGCCATTCACGGCGCAAAAGCTGCCGCCAGCGAGCTCCACATGAGCCGCGAGTCAGCGCTCGCAGCGTAGTCCAAAGTGTCTGCGTTCCACATGCCCACGCCGCGCAGCCCGAGCTCGCGCACGAGCGCGTACTTGGCCTTGAGGCTGCGCGGGTTGTCGAACCATATCTGCGACCGTCCGCCCTCGGGCGGCGAGTACCACACGAACGGGGTCAGCGTCGTGGGGTCCCATTGCTCGACGAGCCTGTGGGCCTTCACCAGTCGCCGGACGTCGCCGTAGTCGATCTGTCCACCGGCCGCGTCACTGCAGGGGGCACCGAAGAAAGGCACCGGCCGGACCTGGCACCACGAGGCGTCGTCGATTGCTGCCTGCTCCAGGCACGGGTAGCGGTAGCCGTACCACGGCACCCCGAGCACCAGCTTGCTCGGCGCGATGCCGTACGCCAGCTGGAACTCCTGCAGCCCTTGCTTCACCTGCGCCCAGGGCGAGTTGGCACCCGCGACGCACGCGTCGTACACTTGACTGCGCATGTCGTATGACATGACGAACAGAAAGTCCGCGGCGGCGGCGAGCTCGCGCCATGGGTAGTAGCGGCCATCCACGCCGCGAGGGGCCCAGGGAACGTCAAACGTGATCTGCGCAAGTCGAGCGTGACAAATGCAAGGGGTCAGCACGAAGGGGCTTGTGTAGGTGATCAAGCTGTGAAACCCGTGCTGGGAAACAACGGACCTGCGCGTTCTTCGTGAGTGCGTGCTGCTCCAGCTCATGACGCAGCTCGTGCACGAGTGAGCCAAGGCACTGCGAAGTGGCCCCTCGCATGGGTTTCTCTGTGTCGATGTTGACGCCGTCCGCGAAGTTCTCGACGACCTTGTTGTACGTTGTCTGTACAAAACCAACGCAGCACCACAGCAGTTAAGGAACACGCTCTGTTCCCCCACTAGCTCGATGCACTCAGTAGTAGCACAGATCTTGTAGTTCGCTCCAACCTGGATCCATTCCTGGCGTGCCGTGGCGTTGCACAGTTGACCCACATCGTCAAAGTTGTGCTTCACCACGACCTTCACGCCCTTGCTGTGCGCGTGGCAGAGCAGCTCCTTGTCCTCGTTCCAGGCCACCGTCGTGAGCTACATGTAGCAGCGCAACACTCACTCAGTGCCGAGACAACTGACGACAGCAGCAACGGATCCGTTCAGCAGCGCGCACCTGGTCCCAGTCGTAGCGTTTCCAGCGGTCGTCCGTCGCCACGGAGAAGGCGAAGACCTCCTTCCGAGGCGTCCTGCTGGCGAAGTCGACGGGCAGACACAGCCACGGCGCGCTGGTGAGCTCGTCACTGCTGCTTGGGCACGGGCAGTCGTGCAGACGAGCGCGGTCCTCCTGAGTCAGGCGGTCGACGAAGAGTCCCTTCACGTCGTACACCGGGACGGAGCGAGAGACGCATTCCCTCGCCAGTGCCAGCAGCAGCAGCGAGACAGCAGCAAGCAGTCGCGGGGGGAGCCGCTGCATGGTCCGCTCTTGTCGGGATATGGTACAGCGTACCGCTAGATCTGATTACGCAGGGGAGCCGTATCTTTCGGTGGTCGACCGTCGCGTCCCTTCGCGCGCAGCTCCCGACTGCAATCGCCTATTTACGCTAGGAAGGCCATCATGGCTCGGAGCAACAGCGCGCTCATGATGAGCATGGGCACCGTCAGCATGTGGGGCTTCTCGCCCGCGTACGACGTGTGCAGCGGCTTCCCGGAGTGGAGTCAGAGCACGACTGCTGTAGCCGGTGCGAGCGACAACGACAGCGAAGGGAAGGCGTCTGAGGAGCCGATCAACGTGCTACTGGCGGGGCCTGGAGACGTGCGTCACGTGCTGGCGACGATCGCGCGTCGGCGTCGATGGGAGCCAGCCTTGAAGCACCGACCGGTGCACATCTACATTTTCGAGAAGGCCGTCGAGACGCTGTCACGCGACTTGCTGTTAATCCAAGTTGCGCTCGATGCAGATCTGCCACTGCGTCAGCGCTGCAACACGCTTCTAGAGATATTTGGCAACGCTCGGGTGCAGGTACGTCAGGAAGGGGTACAAAAAGGCGTACAGGAACGGAGTGACTAACGAATTGTTACATATATGAAGGAAAGGACGAGCGCATACGTCGAAGAGCAGGCGAAGTTGCTGATGGAGTTCGTTTACAATGACCGCGGCTCATTGGCAGGTCTTGTAGATCTCTCACACTTGAAGATGCGCACCCATGATGATCTCATCGACTCGTTCCGAAGCTGGTTTCAGAGTGTCAAGTTTGACGGTAAGAATGAGATCGAATTGCGGGGGGGGGGGGTCGGTGGCGAAGTATTAATTGACTGGTGTACGTGTAGTTGACACACTTCGAGATCATCGTCTTCGGCACTACTACGAAGCTCGATACGACTACCGTGACAACCTCATTGACTGGGATTACACCGTGAGTCATGTACACCGTTGCTTGCAATGCCCACTTACCACTCGCACATAAATCCTTACATTTGTTTATACCAAAGATGAAGCTCAAGAAAATCGAGAACGCCAGTGTGATTCACATTCGCCAATACCGCGATTGGAGAAACTCTGGTGTGGCGTTTGAATTCGGGGACCAAACGTACACCGTACCAAACCGCACAATGGCAGCATACACAGAGGCAAGAGTGGTTTGAATCTGTCTCGGTACAAGATTGAGGGTTTGACATGGTGGTCACCGATGCTTTTTGAAAATGATAGGCAACGAAGAAACACCACGGATCTGTGCTGTGCAGAGGCTTGTGGACGGACATCATTGTGAGTCCGTATGTCTCATTTGGTGTTCACTGTGAGAAGCCCAACAAGTTAGTGGAGCAACTCTTCGAGATTCATAACAAGGGCACGGGGGTTGAACAGAACCGTCACGTACGTTGATGTGGTGGTATCACTCTTGTATCTTTAAAGTTGTGATCCTAAGTGCTCACGCTTTCGTTCATTTATCTCAACAGAACACAGTCGAAGTTGCTATTTACAATGTGCTTTCGTATTTATACGAGATCGAGACAGGAAAGATGTATCAGATGGAAAAGGTGTTGCATGACTTGTGTAATACTCTTCCTCGGTCACCCGATTAACGTCGTGGGTCTTTGTACTAGGAACATGACATTTTCAGCGGAATCGGCGACGTAGAGAAGACAGGCGCTGATAGTGGGAATCAGCCAGCAGATGACAAACCAACCCCGCGCTTCGAAGAGATCGACGAGAAGTATGTGGAACATAGCTCTCTTAGCGCGTACTACTTTATGCTAACCGCTCTCCTTGTCACCTTCAGGGAACCACGTCAGCAACAAGTAGTGTCAGATGAAGCTCAACGACACGCTGACACCATCAAGGAGTCTTTGCAGGGCGTGAAGGTGCATAACGATACAGAATTGAGCCGTTGTGTATTCAGCTTGTACAGACACTCACTGGATAATGTTTACGCTTTCACACCGCAGCTCATTCCACTAACGGGAAGCGTGGAGGACTTGTTCTCGAAAAAGCGCTACACCGATCTCTTTGACTACGCCTTTGTTTCGTCGCAGCAGTGCCACATACTCCAACCCTCTATAGACGTGGAGCAGCAAGCGCCAGCAGCATTCACAAACATTTTGAAGGACGGTGCCACCGTAGACATCGAGTCTTCTGTGTAAGTACACTGTGCATCGTATTTATGGGGACCGAAGGTTTTAACTTTGCCTGGGCGTACAGGTTCATGCTACCTCTTAAAGAGCAGCAAAGAGTGCTCTACGTGGCAAAGCTGCAGGAATGGGCTGGACATCATTCACTAAAACCCAAGTTTGACTTTCGCGGCAAGAACGAACCTTCAAACGAAGACACGACTAAGATCAAGAACGCAGTACTGCGGTTTAACTATGGGACAAAGAGGGCGTAAGTCGCTTGCACAATGTAGAACCCGGCCGGATTCCTCAGCGATGCCAAGTGGCAACAGCAACAATGCTGTAGTTCGTGAAACAGAGCACGGCGAAGAAGTGCCTATGCGTCTGTCTTTGGAATGCTCAAATGACCAACCTGAGGTGTAGACATCGATGTTTTCCCATAGCCAACATTAACACACGCCTCAACTCACTACTTAATCCGTTCTCCTTTCACGCCACTGACCCTTTCCTCGTTGTTTCTTCACCTGTTTTCCACGAGCGCGGGGTTGTTGCTTCTTGCAGTTGATCACGTTTGATCTTTAACACCCCCTGCAAACCGTCGCTTATTACAGTAGTAGTACTGGCTTACTTCACTCTTCATTCCGCTGGGGTCAGATTGACCATCAATGGCACACCGGACTAGCCCCCCTCCCCCCCCCGGGTAGCAACCCGCTGGGCGGGTCGTGGGCGCTGCTCTTTTACCGATCATCTGCTCAAGGAGGAACTGGAACTGCTGAATCATCTCGACGATTTTGCACGTGTCTCGCCTGGCATGATGGCCCACTGGTACGCGATGCAACAAGCAGGATACGTGAGCTGCAATTGACCTGAAAAACTGGCGCGGGCGTAGACCGCCGGCAGAACCTCACATGGGTCACATAGATGTACTTCGAGCTACAAACTATGCTCAGAAATGACAACAGGAAACTTACGAATGCAGTGGACACCCAACCAAGATCGGCAAAAGAACCCCCTCACCAGCTCAATGACTGACCGCCCCTCAGCGACCGTGATCAGCACCACATTCAGGATTGCAGTGGTCTGCACCTCTCCAGAGCGCGGCTCGTTGATCATCGTCAGCACTTGCGGCATCTGGTTCCTCTTCCCGAACTGCAGGCAGCCGTTAGCCAAGAGCTGGAACTTGAGCACCGTCCGGAGCAGCAAGTCGAACACCGAAGTCCCTGCAACAATCAGCAATAATACGACATCAAGCTTAAAAGGGTTAAGATCCTATCCACTGACCCAGATCTCACCAACTATAGACCTGGCTGTACCATTGGTCACCAGCTGCTCCATCTTGCCGCTGGTGATGCCGAGCATCAAGTCGCTGGGCACGGGCATGAAGAGCTCCATCCTCCTGCCATACTGCAGCGCCATGACCCTGCTCCGTCAAGAGGTTGGCGGTCTCTTTCACGGCGTTGGACAGCTGGGAGCCGTGCACGGCCAGTACGACGCACGACACGGGCAGCTCGAGCGGCCCTGGAAGCGTCTCCGAGCCCTCCACGGGCGACAAATGCGCCGAGAAGCTCTGGCCTTGAAGGCCAGAGTGATTGTCATCTCGGCACGCGCCTTGCTTTGGAAACGTATATTGTATGAGGTTCAATAGCATACAAAACGCAAGTTCCATACCGGCCGAGCTCATATGTACCTTTGATAACAACTACGTGCATAAAGGTAACCACCAGCTGCGAAGAGTTTCGAGTTCATTAGTCAATCGCGAGCGCTGTCATCGGAGCTGTCTGCTGAGCGACCCGCCATGGACACAGAGGGCTTCACGTCGCGCGCGTGGCTGGGCCACTGGGTCTCGGGCGAGGAGGACCCCGTGAACAACTACTACGAGGACCACAAGCTCATGGAGGGCGCGCTCATCAAGCTGGGCGACTACGCGCACTTCCGCTACTTCCTGCTGTTCCGCAACGGCCGCTTCTGCTACTACGAGCTGCCCATGCCCACGGCGGCGCCCGGAGGTGGACCCGAGGGCCCCAGGCGCGTGCACCTGACGCTCACGTCCAAGCACCTGCGCGGCGTCATGATGCTCAACGCGTCGGTGAACGCCAAGGACCTGGCCAAGAGCGAGGACGAGTACGACGCCGACCTCATCAAGCGCGGGCTCGTGTTCAACCGCAAGAAGCTCGAGATGCAGCTCACGGGCTACTCGCCCACGGGGCAGCTCATGTGCTGGAAGCTGCGGGCCGGCAAGGACGCCGTGTACCTCAAGTGGGAGCGCGCCTTCCGACTGGCGCTGCGCCCCATCTGGGTGCAGAACTCCAAGTGCTGCATGGTCTGCAAGAAGGAGTTCAGCTTCTTCGTCCGTCCGCACCACTGCCGGTACGTTACACTAACGTCAAGTGGTTGGAGCTTGTTAGTTAGTTACAGGAGTGATATTGACGTGTTGACTGTCTGTTGCAGCAAGTGCGGCACGTGCATGTGCGACGAATGCTCGGTGTTCGTCCCGCGCCTGCCAATGCAGGGGTACTACGACGAAGTGCGCATCTGCCGGGACTGCTCGCCGATCAAGATCCAGCGGTCGTCGCTGAAACTGGGCACGCGCGTGCTGGTGTACGGTATTTTGGTCGGTAGAGTGGTGCAGGTGGATGCTGCAGATGACTCGGTGGACGGAAGGGCGTTCGTGAACGTGGAGCTTGACAAGAAGAACAACCAGCTACGTCGATTTGCACTAGAGCACGTGGAGCTCTACTCCGATGCGGTGCTGTCAGCCAACCGCATCAAGAATGCCATCCGCCAGCACCTATCGTATGCTGTGTTTCGAACACAGCTCAACTTTAACACGTGGAATTTGCTGGAGACCGTGCAGGAGCAGCGCACAGTTCAGATGGTACGGATACTCAACAAG
The DNA here is from genome assembly GCA_019155715.1 of Phytophthora pseudosyringae. NCBI lineage: Eukaryota > Oomycota > Peronosporomycetes > Peronosporales > Peronosporaceae > Phytophthora > Phytophthora pseudosyringae. The sequence continues at coordinate 25,764 of JAGDFM010000111.1, read as the reverse complement.
TCGACCAGCATCAATGAGCTGCACTCGATGGTGCCGATGCTCGGCTCATTAGACACGATGCAGTTCCCCGACGACGATGTATCCGAAAATGACCGTGTGAAGGAGTCCCTTTCGCATTACCGCGGTGTGCATGTGTCGTTTCCGTTGCGATTGGACACGGTGAAGAAGCTTATTAACCAGTTCCGCAATGGCATTTTGCTGCACCGCGTCTTCGTGAGGCAGATCTTGGACGAATCGGAAAAGCTGTTCCGAAAGATGCACGAGTCGCCAATGAACGAGATCGAGATTCCTGTGGGCGTGCAGTTGGTCGTTGTGGGTGACCTTCATGGCCAGTTGGAAGACTTGCTCACAATTATGGACAAGAACGGCGTGCCTAGCAGTAAAACCTGGTATCTCTTCAATGGCGACTTCGTGGACCGCGGATCGCACGGAATCGAGGTCATCCTGTTGCTGCTAATATTCAAGCTATTGTACCCCGGTTATGTCTTCTTGAACCGCGGCAACCACGAAGAACGTATGATCAACGAGGTTTTCGGGTTCGAAGATGAAGTGTATATCAAGTACGGCACAGACAACGACGAGGTTGCTGGGTGGAGTGGTCTGGGCACATCGATCAGTTATTCGCCCATGAAGCTCTTCCAGATGTTCGAGACGGTTTTTGGCCTGCTCCCGATTTTTGCGTTGCTCAACAAACGTGTTTTCATTGTACACGGTGGTTTGAGTAACCACGAAAATGTCACCATCGGGGAGTTGCTACAGCTTGATCACAGACGTGAAATTCCAACGCAAGGTACGAGTCGAGCTGATGAGGTTTTCACACATTTGTTATGGAGTGACCCGCGTGACGAAGATGGATGGAAGCCGTCAAGCCGAGGTGCTGGCGTCGAGTTCGGTCCTGATATAACGAAAGCCTTTTGCGCACAGAATGGAATCAGCCTCATTATTCGATCGCACGAGTGCCGAGAAGAAGGGTTCGACATCGTTCACGACGGTCTGCTTCTGACTGTTTTCTCAGCGTCAAGCTACTGCGGCTCCCAGACCAATAAGGGTGCCTACGTCCAGTTGGAGCTGGGAGAAGACAACGAAGTTAAGCCGCACGTTGTGCAATTCTCCTCGCAGCCGCTTCAACAATTGAAAGACGCAGGACGTAACGAGTGGCGCAAGAAAGCTCAGCGACTGGAGCGCAGAACTTTAATGTCTCTCGTGGAAATCATTTGCGAAAAGAAGAACGCGTTGCTGTCTGCTTTCAACGAGTTGGATGTCACCAGTTCTGGACGCGTCACAAAGCTTGAGTGGAAGGCAACTCTGCAAAAAGTGCTGGGAATTGAGGCGAGCTTCCTCTCGTACTTCCACCAACTTGCTGAGGAGGAGCATGATGGTGGAGTCGACTACCAGAAATTCCTTAACCGCTACACGGTTGAACTGGATGGTGGCAATGTGGAGTGGAGGCGTAACCTGATCCGCAAGGTCTGGATGGGATTCTGTCAAGCCCTTCCGCACCCGTCAGAAACGGATGCACAAAAAATGACGTTGCAGGACAAACTACACTTTGCCTTCAATTTGTTCCTGTCACCCTCGCCTGGAGCTGCCAAGAAGAAGGAGCTAGCAGCGACACCTGCCCCGAAGTCTGACGAAACCAGCGCACCTAGTACTCCCGTCAATGGAGTTAAACCCAAGGAGAGCTACCTGCACACTGGTCTGATCACGTACGAGGTGTTCCGAAGCACCATCCAGGGTAAGCTGCAGCTAGGTGATACCCTTTCAGAGCAGCAGATCTTCGAGCTCATGCAGCACCTCGATCAGAATCACGATGGCGTGGTCGACTACCAGGAGTTTTGCTCATTCTTTGCCGAGTTCAGCCGCACGGATTATCTGCAAGAAATCTTCGAGGTGGACGACACGAAGGCGATTTCCCTCCTGAATCGTTGCGCCACCCTGCTGCAGAGCCCTAATAAATTCAAGACGTTGCGGGAAGCGTTCGACGCATTGGACCACAGCAGTACAGGAAAGCTTACAGTGGACGATGTCTTGAAGGGGACGCAGGAGCTGAATATGGTGCCGGAGTTGGCTAACGAGGAGGCACAATTGCTGTTCAATTCGATCCTGCTCAGCTACTACGGCATCAATCAGCGGCATCAGTGGGATACGCGAGGATTGGACTGGGTCGTGTTCGAGGACACGTTCTCGCCGGACAGCACCTTCCAGCGGCGCCTGTGGCTGGCGAGTCTGGGTGCTTCAAATACGAACCTGGCCGCTCTCGACGCCCGCGACTCGTTCTCTGGGGACGATGACAGTATCCAGGACGGGCAGCCCTCGAAGAGCCAGGCATGGGCGGACACGTTCGTCGACAGCGTGAAGCAATCGCTACACGAGCAGCGCCTGTACATCAAATTCCTCTTCCGGATACTGGACCGCAAGCGACATGGATACGTCACGAAGGAACAGTTCGTCGCTACGATGCAAGCCATCAACGAGGAGCATGGCGCGCCCCTGAAGCTCTCCCAGCTGGAGCAACTGGCCGACGCCTTCGCACACCACAAGACCGTGCGTCGCATGTCGAGCGCGGGCGAAGAGGCGGAGGAGACGCGCACGTACGTCTCCTACCCCGAGTTCCTGCGCAGCCTGCGCATCATCGACTCAGGCCCGACGGACGGTGGCGGCGCCTCGCTAGAATTGCAAGACACCGTGGACGCCAGCAGTAGTAAGTAGGCTGTGGCTAGGTTTGTCGAGGCGAAACAGTGTACATTCCTGTCGATATGTGTGCTAGAGAGAACAAAGGTGCGTTGCTTTAGGCTGCTGTAAAAGTGTAAGGAGCTGCATCGTTGAAATGCTTTTTTACTCTTCCAGGTCATGTTGCCGTGATTTTCACGCTTTGGGAGCGAGAGCTCACTCACAAGCAGAAACATTAAAGCAAGTCGCTCACGCTTTTATGACAGCAGATTGATTCTATCGTTTTCAAGAGTTGATTTACCAGAGTGTTGAATAGTCAGATTTTGAAACGGATAAAAATATCGGACACCATCTTTTTACGAATAGATAATATTATCAGTTTGCGATTGTCAAAGCAGGTTTCCAACGTTCGCTCGTACACATGTATTGATGAATGTCTACGTCTCGTTGGCTTCAAGCGCTGGCGTTGAACGTCAACACAAAGTAGCAAAGCGGATTCACGAAATCGACTTAGGCCTGGAAAAGTCGAAGCGCACACTGCCATTGCACACAATGCAGCTGCCACCCAGTTTGAGATCGCCAGCAGTTCGAGAAGGTCATGGCCACCCCCGCTTTACTGGCGACGAGCTTTCCGTGAGCGATATGGGCGATACTTCTTCTGACAGCCCAAACGAAGCCATCGAGCTGACACAGAGGCGGCGCTAGCTGAGCAGGAGGCTCTGCCAGCCGCGACATCCCTGCTGCCAACACCTTGGCGTATTCTGGACGAGCTGATATTTCCTACGTAAGCACCTCGTCTGTGCATGCGTGGGTATTAACAGTGTTTGCATTCGTAGAGTTTCATGAACTTCATTTGCAATTGATAGAAAACGTTTTTGCCATTTGAATATGTATCACCAGAATTTATTCGAGTGAGAACTTCCAGTGTACAGGTACTGACAACGCGAATGTTGCACGAATGGCTCGCTCACCTTCCTGCGACCTGGCGCCTCCTGGCAATTAACTTGGACTGAGTATGCCGAAAGTTAACCTCTTTCAACGTAAGGCTACTCGGCTCCGGATTGGCCCGTCCGACCCGATTCTCAGTACGTTTGCGGTTCAGCTCTCCCTTAAATCAGTTCCTTTGCGCCAAGGGGTTGGTTGGCTCTCGGCGCCAAGGCACTTGAGCCGCTGGCAGCCGAGCGCCGGTCATTCGCAAATCTCTCTCCAGTCTTTTCGAAGCCCACCCCACCAGCAAGTACGTGCACGCGCCCATGGCGCCGACATCAGAGAAGCCGCGCGGCAGTTCTCCCGAGGGCGAGCTGCCGCGCGGCTTTGGAGGCTCCGCTCACCTGCTGCGCCGACCCGTTCACCCCCTCAGCAGCGTCCGTCGCTCGCCCCAGTCGAACGGGGTTGGAGTGTGGATTCTGTGGGGGCGAAGGGCTCGACCCCCCGCAGCAGGCGGCGGCTGACCTTGGCTGCTAGCAGTAGGCATTAATGCGTTGTGTGTGTCTGTCGTGTGTCCCCCTCAGCCATGGTTCGTATGAGCGTGCTGGCCGACTGCCTCAAGACGATGTTCAACGCCGAGAAGCGCGGCAAGCGCCAGGTGCTCATCCGCCCGAGCTCCAAGGTGATCGTCAAGTTCCTGCAGGTGATGCAGAAGAACGGCTACATCGGCGAGTTCGAGATCGTGGACGACCACCGCGCCGGCAAGATCGTCGTGGAGCTCAAGGGCCGCATCAACAAGTGCGGCGTCATCTCGCCCCGCTTCGACGTCAAGATGGCCGACTACGAGAAGTGGATCAACAACCTGCTGCCCTCGCGCCAGTTCGGCCACATCGTGGTCAGCACCACGTACGGCATCATGGACCACCACGAGGCCCGCCGCAAACACACGGGTGGCAAGATCATCGGCTTCTTCTACTAGGCGAACGCGCCATGACTCGAGCCAACTAGTGCGACCTCGGGTCGTGCCGGGAGGAAGGAGGGATTTGAGTGGATTGAACCATGACGTAGAGGAGACCCGGCTAATTAAAAAAGCAGCTTCTTTGCGTTACGTCCCGCGTTGGTGTGTCTTGCGTTCACGTGCTGTGGTGCTGCGTACTGCCATTCTTGTTTGCTGACTAGGAGGCTACTGCTGTTGCTGCTGCTGCTGCTGCTGCTGGACGAGTTGATCTGCAATGGACCAAGTCGCCTATTTGCAGAGCTCAAAAGTTCCCTGCCTCCCTGCCTGGTCATGTGCGAAAAGAGAAACTGACCGCTGCTTGAGCTGCCCGCGTCCCCTATTAATATGCGACTGCAGCGCATGGAGTTCGCCACTTACGGTAAAGTGGCGAGAAACAACTTCAAGCGCTGTTGATACTTGGCCGTGTCGGTCGAATTCCTGCTGGCTGCTCCGCGGCCGTCTCCATCACCCTGCAGCCGAGCGCGCGTGAATGCCCGCGTGTCCTGGCCGTCGAATTTGTGCGTCGCCCTGCTCCGGTGCCTCCGTTTTTCCAGTGAGTTTGGGTCATAGCCAGCGACCATGCCGAGCAGGAACGAAATTGTGCCGCTGGACGCGGGCATGGCTGGTGCTGAGACTTCGGAAGCAGACACACGCCCCGGCCCAGAAGCAGTGGCTTTACCAGTGCATGGACCACAGAAGCCCAGCAAAGTGAACACATTCGGCAGCAAGGTCAAAGCTACCAGCGCGGAAATGGTGTCGGTACACGAGCAGCGCATGATGCTCGTACGAGCGCAGCGACGGCACACGGCCTTCCAGCTTTTCTACGGGTTTTTCGGTATCGTGCTCATGATGGTGCAGCTGGAATATTTGTGGTTCGCCAACACGCAGACGTTGCCCGACACGTGCCCGGTGGAATCGTCAACACAATGCCCGCTGTGTTTCGAGGCGTTAGGCACGTCGGTGCCAGTGAGCGAAGGCCGTATGATTCTTTTGGCGCTGCGAGTGCTCATTACTTTCTCCACAGCACTCATGCTGTACTACGTGTACCAGTACTACGCGGCGGAATGCGAAGTCATGAAGCTCAAGAACATCATGCCGCCGAAGGCTACGTTGCTCCGGTCTTCGTTGCGGCACACGCTGCTCGTTGAAATGGCCGTGCTAGGTGTGCATCCGTTTCCTGGGATTGAAAACGTAGATCCGAAATGGCCACAGCTGACGGTGGCTACCAGTCTCCTCATGTTCACGCGCGTGGCTCTTGTGGTGCGCGTGGTGCAGTTCCGCAACTCGTTCAACTCGAGCAACGGATGGTTCATTGGAGCGCTGACCAATGTCGACTTCACCGCCACTTTCTTCATAAAATCAACGCTGAAGAACTACCCCACCAGGTGTCTCCTGGCGAGTTTTGTCACGCTTGGGTGCGTCGCCGGGTACGCGTTGTATGTGACCGAGCGCTTCCTATGCGCCTTCAAAGGAGACTCCTGTTGCGAGCCCATGCTACTCGGCGACGCAATTTGGATGCTCGTCATCACCATTCTCACCATCGGCTACGGCGATGTCGTCCCACGAACGACGCTAGGCCGTGCAATTGCCGTGGGTGCTGGCATCTTCGGCACCCTCTCCACCGCAGTAACCATCGCAGTCATGAGCAACTACCTCGTGCTCACGCGCTCGGAGCACAAGGTTAACGCTTTTCTCAAGAAAGACGAAAACCGAAGACTGATAAATGACCATGCGGCTAGAGCATTACAGGCGTTCGTACAGCTTCGCGCGGCACAGCGTCGACATCACCAAGCGGGCCCATCCGGTCCAGACGTAGGCGAAAGCGGCTCTGTCAGCGTCACAACAACCGAGGTGCTGGCCGAGAACAAAGGCAAAGCGATAGGAACCAGCAGCACCAAACGAGCTCTGCGCCGAGCAGAGCTGAAATTGTTTACGGTGCTGGGAAAGTATCGCCAAGTGAAGCGCCGAGTGCATTCGCATGATGTAAGCGACCCCATGGATTCGCAGATGACCATGCTGGAGATGATGGAGGTTAATGTCGAGTATATTCGTACCAAAATCGAGGAGCTATCGGAGCTTCTCCTGGCCCAAACCGCGGGTCGCTCGCGAAGCACGCGCAAGCTAAGCACTATCATGGCTGCCGCTGCCATCTCAGAGCAACCTGTGAAGATTGCACCTTCAAACAGAGGAGGTTCAATATCGCAGCAATCTTATCAGCCTCGACAGCAGACACCAACGATGACCAGCTTGCAAGAAAATGGCAGTAGTCCTCTCCATTCCGTGGTCAACGAGGCAATTAGCACCCTCGACGCTCGGACTACTACTACCCAACCCACTTCGTTCTCACAAGAAACTGTCCCAACCTGGGCGCTAGTACTGGACTTGACACTTCAGAGCCTTCTGGAGCAGGTATCGCGAGTATCCGACGAAGTGGAGGCCATGAAAGCGCGGGCGCAGTCACAGTCTGAGAGCATCGAAAGCCGACTACTGAACCTTGAAAAGCGCCTCGTAGTGTCCGACGCACTGCACGAAATGTCGAAGACGCGGAGTTCCTCACGGAACCTACTTCGGCGTGGATCAAAGTCGAGTGAGGATGGCTCAGCTGCTAGTAGTGCAGCTGCAACACCTCGACTGCGGCGTGTCGGCAACATTGCATCCTTACATCGGCCATCCATACACAACTTTGTATCCCCGTCAGAGTTACTCGAGTACCAACATCCTAACGAGGTGCAGGGCGAAGGCTGACAGGTGCCAGGCCCATCGTATGTAGATATCCGTGCGCCAGTTATCTCAATTGCACTAGGCAACAAAACAGTCCCAATAGATTCCTCCCTTAGGTCACCTCCTCCCCCGTCTTTCAACTATCTATCAACGTGGCAGTGGCATTGCAGCTCTCGTTTGAAATCGTCCAGGTCGCCTGTGATGATCACGGGGGTCTTCTCAGGCGGAATTAGCTGCTCAAGTGGTTTGAACGGGCTGCATTTGCCTACAACATGCACCCGAAGCTTCCGCGGGCCATGGCCTTTGCTCACTGCGAGGTGAGCCTTGCGATTTTCGTGCGGGTTGTCAGAGCATGCACTGCAGCAGCTAGTACTTCCTTGTAACCAGCATTGGTACCTTGAGAGCAGCCCATGGCGTGTGCATTCTTCTAGCGCATTCGCTACCCGCACATCCAAGTTAAACTCCAGGCGCCCACTTACAATCTCTTCCCAGTATCGCTCGCTTTGCTCTGTTAACGCTGAGTCGGGTCGGGCATAAGCTCGTTGCAGAGTCTGCACGTGGGCTGCGAAGCGTTTGGGCGAAAGTCGCTTCTCTGAGAGCAGGAATTCATGCGGGAAATCTTCGTGTAAGAAGGCATCGAGCTTCTTCGCCACCGCACCAGTAGCATGCGACGCGGACTGCACACTCACACTCAGTCCGAGTACACCATGCGTATCTCGAATACTACAAGCCACTGTGTATCCCAGTTGCTGTCGAGTTCGCAACTCGTGAAAGAGTGGTTGGGCCAGCAGAGTGCGCAGCAAGACTGCGTACGCTCGATCTTCCGGTCCAACTTTGCCTATCTGGAAATACACCTCCACCACGGAATTCCGCTCCCCAACACGTTCACTTTGACGACGTACAAGTAATCCGTTGGCTGTCGGCGGTAGCGCAATCGTGTGGCATCTTGGAGCCAATATTGGGGGCTCTGGTTCAAGCTCTAGTTCTGGCTCACAAGGTAGCTCAGTAGCCGAATCTCCTGTTTTGATAGTTTCAACATCCAGCACGAGTGAAACAGCAGCTTCCCGGCTCACATTGCCAACCACCAGGCATCGTATCACCGGTATATCTTGAGCACAACCAAGGACCGCGGTCGTGAAGCGTGCCAGATCTTCTGCGAGCTCGTTCTCACGACCGTACTGGCTTTGGAGTGCCTCCAGCTTGTCATATGTGGTGACGGCTCTGCTTTCAAGCATTTGTAGACGTAGCTCATACGCTTGTGCACGGGGAGATAGTGTAGCGTTGCGGTACTCGCGTTCGAGTTCGCCTCGCGCTAGCGTTAATTCCGATGCAATCTCAGATGCCTTTGACGGACGCAAAACCTCTCGCATGACGGTATGAACGAGCGCTGGCAACGTGTCGCTGAAACCGGAGATCACCACCTCAATAGCTTCGTCTCGGACATCCAACTCGGTATCGAAGCTTGCTGTGTCAGCTTGCTCCAGCGTATGTTGCAAGCGATGTCGCACCAATTCTACATGCAACTCAGCGAGCATATGCGTCGCTGCTGTTGGAGTTGGTAGCGTCACGAGAAAGCTGACGCTCGCCTTGGGCACCAAAAAAGTGCGGTCGCGCTTGTACCATAGCTGCGTTATTGACGTTGTGAGAATGAGGTCCGGAGGAACGTCACTATCACCTTCGGCAGCAGGCTCGTAAGGCAATAATGAGAAGTCCCGAGGCATGAACGGATTTGGCGTTGGCAGTGGTGATAGCTCTACAGACCCGTCCGAGGTCCGGGACCATGCCGCAATCACCGTATCTGGGATAGAATTGACAGTATACTTTGTGCCAAACCACCGTTCGATCTGGACTTGTGAGTCGAGAGTTTCGGCAAATGAAGACGCCATCAGCACGACACGAACTCTATCAGCAGAGAGCGCAGCAAGCAGAGCACGTAAAAGCGAAGTATCGAATTCTCCTTGGATCAGATCGTAGCGTAGTAGGTCTCCAGCGCAAGTCTGTTGAATATTGTGGCGTGGCAGCATCCGTTCACTGAGTTCTCTGCATAGCGCTACGGGTGCTTTGTCATCTTCTTGGAAACGAAAGTCCATTTCGCTAGACGAGCGGAGTTCTTCAAATACCCACGCAGGTAAATCTCCAATTGCCGCCATATCTGAAAATGTGCGAAGAGCATCGAAAACGACTTGAGCAACCTGCTCCCAACAAGCCAGACCTCGCTCGGTGAGAGACACCCGGACCTCGAAAACCGTACCAAAGGACCCGAATTCGTAGCCATCTCGATCGGAGGTGCCGGCAATGACATCGGTAGCCCACTTCCTGCGTTTGAGCGTTGATGCCGTAGACTCTGGACCTTCGTGTCCAAGCAAGTGGGCCACATAATACCAAGGCTTCTGTCGATAGTTCTCCATCATTGCTGGAAGCATCCAGTACAATCGTAAGGAGCGCTTCTCGCCGACTGGAATGACGCGTAAGACCGTTGGTCGCTGACCTGCCCCACCACCGTACGGCACCGTCAGTTTCTTGGACCTGGGCACATCGTAGTCATTCCGACAGCGTGGAATAGCGCTGAAGCTCTGGGTCACGTACTGCTCCAACGTATCGAGCGATTCGCATCCGTACACACACAACTTCATGGCTGGTGCCACGTAGTGCGTCTTCAAAAACTCCAGCATCTGCTCACGAACATTCACTCCATCACGCTCTGGGCGGTGCTTCAAGCTCTCCGCGTTGCCCCAGGTGAAGCAGCGCGAGTACGGGTGGCCCTGAACGCTCGTCTCGCACATCACCTGCTGCAGCCTCACCGGGTTGTTGTTTCGCACTCGCTGGAATTCCGACTCCACCGCTTTCAGCTCGCGGTCCATCGCTTCACTTCGCAATAGCGGGGCCACGAAACGGCTCGCGAACATGTCAAGTGCAGGTGCCAAGTAAGCGGCATCTACATCGAATACAAACCGCGTGGACTCGCACTCGGTCGCTCCGTTGCTGGAGCCGCCGTGCGCACTGAGGAAAGCTTCGAACGCGTCCTCCGCCGGGTACTTTGCACTGCCCATGAAGACCATGTGCTCCAAATAGTGCGCCAGACCTGGCAGCCCTTCCGGGTCTGCCAGACTGCCGACGTCCACAGTTAGACACGCTGCTGCCAACGGGGGAGCTCGGTCCTTGCTCTCTTCTTCGCTCCCGCCTCCCCCTTCCTCCGCACTGTCGAAGTCCGTGTCGTCCGTTGAGCTGACACTGTCTCGATCGTCGTTGCAATGGCCCCGTGGTTGGATTCCGGGCCCAGCGTCGCTTCGTACAAGCAGAACTTCCAGTCCGTTGGGCAGCGTGACGAGGCGGTAGCTCTTCTTGTCTGCGGGCGACCGGAAGCGGTCCAGACTCGCTCGAGACGGCGGCGACGACCCCATCTCGGCAACGCGCGCGTGGTGCGACTCGTTCAGCGCCGGTTGGGGCGCGATTCCAGTGTGAATAAGCCATTGCAGCAGCTCTCCGCTGCGCTGCACCCAGCATTGTCCCAAGGACCTGGTCAACGTCCTCGACCAGCGAATGGCTTCACGTCTGAGACTGAGATGGCTACATGCGTTTTTTCATTATTCTCCAATCACTTTCGACTACCGAGGTCCCCCCATCCAACCAGGCTCATACCGGTACTTACCATTGACTCATTACTGTGCTACGCCTGCCGGGCGAACTACTTCTCGCTTCTCCTAGCTACATTGGCCCAAGGCCACGGTCGCCCTACTCGTCCAAAGACGCCACCACAGCGCCGATAGCCGCCGTAGACGCGCGATACGTCGTCATGAGAGTCGCCTTGGTTGCAAGCAGGGCCGGGCCACTGAACGCACGAGCCACGTTCATATACGGACGCAGCATTTCCTTGGCGGACTGTCCAATAGGCGTGCTGCCCACGAACTCCAGTGGCTCGACGACGCACGACTCGTAGAAGCGGTCGAAGAAACTGCCGCGGTGCGTCACGAACACGTTGTTGCGGTGCACGCGCAGCGCAGCTTCATAGCCCGATTGCGTCGTGTAGCTGCACAGGAGGTAGCTGCCACTTGTCTTCTTCACGTGCAGCTCCAATTCTTCCATGGGACCGAGCAGCGCCGACGGGAACGAGCCGAAGCCCTCGAACTTGACCACGTCGCTGACGCGCGGCTCCATGCCGTGCGGCTCATACTGTAGCACGACGCGCACTTCGCCCAAGCTCAAATCCGCTACCTGCTTCTTGCCTGTCGGAGCGCCTCCAGCTGCGCCCGCCATGGGGAGCGCGCCGCTGAGCGGGACCCACTGGTCCATGACGTCCTCCTTGCCCTCGATGAGCGGCGTGAAGTCCACTACGGCTGTGCCGATGACCGAGCCGCTGGCCATGCCCACGGCCTCCGTGGCCTTGCCCGTGAGCGAGTCCTCGTTCATGGCATCCACGATGAGCTCGAGCCGCACGTCCGAGTGCTCGCCCAGCGGCTGGCGCTTGTGGTCCAGCTTGGGCAGCTTCACCTCGAGGAGCTCGCGGCGCCACGTCGGGTTGTCGTTGCTGGGGATGGTGGAGCTGCGCACGCTCTGCTTGCCCACGCGGAAGATCACGTACGGGTTGCACGTGCGCACCCAGAACATGGAGGCGGCGGCGCGCAGGTGGCGGGCGGCCACCAGCCGGATGCTCAGCGTGCCGGCCACGCCGTCCTGGTGGTTCAGGTGCTTCTCGTACAGGTACGTGGCCATCTCGGCGCGCTCCTGCTGCTGCTGCGCCGCGAGCGCCATGCTCGCCATGGCCGTCGAAGTCTGCGTCTGATGAAGAAGGCTGCCTGATCTGGTCGGTCGAGGCTGTAATTGCAATAATGAGTCTGCTAGCGTAGTTTGCAATAGATAGGAACCATTTAAAGTGCCACTATTTGACGGGGTCATAATGTAATAAAACGATAGATGAAACGTCACCTGACGCGGCGCTGTCACTCGTGGTACACCGTACCAGTACGCGGCTGGCGGAAATACCTGATTGGCTGAAAGAGCGCCCTGTCATTGGTCAAAAGTGCGCAGTCGACGCGTCCAACCAATCGTCCCAGCGGCCAGGCGAACAGCTACTTGGCCGTCATTTTGCGCAAGGAAGGGGAATTGTCGCCGCCATCGCCGCGTGAGTATCTTCTATCTACCTTCCCGCCGCACCCAGACGAGCACCATGGCGAAGGGCCTGAACACGTCCAAGGCGTCGGCCGACAATCCGAACCGCAAAATGCCCAAGCGGCAGAAGGCGGCCAACATGCGCGACAAGAGCACCATCAAGCGCCTCAACATGTACCGCAACAGCGGCCCCATCCGCAACAAGGCCGGCAAGGTCGTGGGCGGCAGCCTCATGATGAAGAACAAGGTCGGCGGCCAGGAGATCACCACCGCCAGCGGCCGCGTGCAGCCCGACCGCCGCTGGTTCGGCAACACGCGCGTCGTGGGGCAGAAGGAGCTGGACAAGTTCCGCAACGAGATGTCCCTCAAGGCCGCCGACCCGTACTCCGTGGTCCTGCGCACGCGTAAGCTGCCCATGGGCCTGCTGCAGGAGAGCGAGAAGACGTCGCGCATGAAGCTGCTGGAGACCGAGAGCTACGGCGAGGTCTTCAACGGCAAGCGCAGCCGCAAGCGCGCTAAGATCGCGGCCACCGACTACGCGTCGCTGCTCTCCCGAGCTCAAGATAATGCGGAGAAGTACGAGGCCAAGGGACCGGACCGAAACATCGTCGTGGAGCAGGACTTCAAGGTGGAGGTCTCTCACGACGTGTTCAACAAGGGCCAGTCCAAGCGCATTTGGGGCGAGCTCTACAAGGTGCTGGACTGCTCGGACGTCGTCATCCAGGTGCTGGACGCCCGCAACGTGCCGGGCACGCGCTGTGATCACGTGGAGAAGCACATCCGCAAAAACGCCTCGCACAAGCACCTGATCTTTGTCATCAACAAGTGCGACTTGGTGCCCAACTGGGTCACCAAGCGCTGGGTGCAGAAGCTCAGCGAGACCACGCCTACGCTGGCGTTCCACGCGTCCATGAGCAACCCGTTCGGAAAGGGTGCGCTGATCAACCTACTGCGCCAGTTCGCCAAGCTGCACCAAGAGAAGAAGCAGATCTCGGTGGGACTTATTGGCTACCCGAACGTCGGTAAGAGTTCGGTTATCAACGCGCTGCGTAAGAAAAAGGTGTGCAAGGTGGCTCCGATTCCGGGTGAGACCAAGGTGTGGCAGTACATTACGCTCATGCGCCGCATCTTCCTGATTGATTGTCCCGGTATCGTGTACGACACGGGTGACGATGAGATCGAGACCGTGCTCAAGGGTGTCGTTCGTGCTGAGCGTCTTCCTCAGCCGACGGACTTCATTCTGACCATCCTGCAGCGGGTCAAGAAGGAGTTTCTTGTCAAGGTGTACGGCATCGAGGAGTGGAATGACGAGTGGGACTTCCTCGAGAAACTCGCCAACAAGTGTGGCAAGCTGCTCCCGAAGGGTGAGCCCGACTACAACAATGTCGCCGTGCAGATGATCAACGACTACCAGCGTGGCAAGCTGCCGTGGTTCATCGCGCCGCCTATGCGTGCGGAGGAGCTCGCTGCTCTGGAGCAGAAGGGCGACGACGCCCCGCTCAACGAGGCAGAGGCTGGCGAGGACGAGCCCGTGGAGCTGGACGAGGACGAGACAGTAGAGGAGGAAGACGAGGGGGAAGAAAAGACTGAGAACGACAGCGGTAGTCAGGAGGAGGACAAGCAGAAGTGATCGGATACGCTGTTGCGATTCGATTGCTGCTGCATTTTATTTTTGCTAACGAAAGTGTTTATACTGAGTAGTAATGTGGATCTCAGCTGATACATACCAGTGGTAAATTAAGCTTCTCCACGACTGCGTCGCTAAACATTTGGCGCGAAATTCTTCGTCTACAGTAGACTTTACTGTCAGTGCAATGAACGGCACTTCCCCTCAGATTGACATGTCCTTCGAAGTATTACTTTGGTTACCATACTCTGGATGGAACTGACAGGAAATTCATCCAGCGGGGCAATTGATGGCTGCGACATACTTCGAAGTAGTAGTAATTTGGTGCAAACACCCATGTGCCTGTCAACGACGCCAACTTTTCAATGAGGCTGCATCGCAAATGCCGCTAGGCACCAAACATAATGCTAGGACCGTGATGCATTATTAACGACGTACTAAGCATCGCGATGTGGGACTACATGTATAGTTCTCCTCATCATCGCTATTAGGAAAGCTGACTACATGTAGATCGACCACTACGAGGTGCAGCTTTTTTCTCGTCCAGAGCCTCGAAAAGGTTGTCAAATTCAACCGGCCGCAATATTTACATGCCGATGGATGGCATCCGCGCGTCGCCAAAGCACTAAAAGGATCCGGTCCTGCGGATGGAGACTCAGCCTGGGCTGGCAAGAGCACACTCAATCTGTTTGGTATAACGATCGTGGGTAAGCGTCAACGCTTGGTACTTCCCTAAGGTCGAATCTCGAAATCTGCCTGTAACCTGTAAAAGGATTGCCACCAGTCACTCGCCTCGTCGAAATGAGAATTTCTTCCGCTTCCACGCCAACACCAGCATTCCGCCGTCCTCAACGCCTCAAAAAAATAAAACTTAGCGCCCCCTCTCCTCTCTCAGCCCAGGAGCTACGACGCCGTGGCCGTCTCCACGGGCCGACACAGCGGTTTGTGGCGATTCTTCCAGTCCTGGCGCTGGCACGATTTGCCGCAGTAGAAGACGCACTTGCAGCGACTGCATGCGTGCAGCTTCTTCTCGTCCTCGTAGTCGAGCGCCTCGCAGGCCTCGTTGCCGCAGATGCGCGTGCCTGGCTGCCGCAGCTCGAGCGCCGTGGCGCAGTCGCCCCTGGCCTCGTACACCTTGGCGACCTCCTCACGCGTGAGGTTGCCGTCCCGCAGCGCGATGGCGACGCCCGCCCTCTCGTCGGCGCGGTCGCGCACCTCCAGCGCCGCCGAGAGCAGCGCCAGCGCCTCGTCGAGCTCGCCCAGCCGCCGCAGGACGCCGCCCAGCTCGCTCTGCGTCAGCGCCACCGACACCTCGTCGAAGCCGGCGGCGGGCTTGCGCTCCAGCACGTCGCGCAGCAGCGCCTCGGCCTCGCGCAGCTTGCTGGCCTTGAGCAGCCTGGCCGCCTCGTTGCTGCGCTCCACCAGCGCCATGAACGCGGCCGCGTCGCCCGTCGCCACCTTCGGTGCCATGGCAAACTTGGGTACACGTTGTGTCGAAAATCTAGGCTGTACCCACGTCTTGAAGCCGCAACCCTCGCCCAGTGTCTTGTCTCCAGTATGCAGTTGATCTCCGAATTCGTTGCTCGAATCAGTCAGCAGTCGACGGCATAGGCCTTAGCAGTCTCCCAGCGCTGTCGATGGAGCCGTCCAAGGCCAAGGCCAAGCCGCCGTCGCCGTCCCGCAGGAGCGCGTCGTCCCCCGCCAAGACGTCGGGCAAGACGCTCTCGCTGGCCGAGGCCGTGGCGCAGCAGAAGACCAGCAAAGCCCCCACGCCCCCGGCGCTGGCGTCGAGTGCGCCGCCGCAGATCCAGGCGCCGTCCGCCGCCGATGTCCCGGAGCCGCCGCGCTCGCTGCCGGCCATGCGCTCGCCCGCGCAGCCCGTGGCCGAGCCGCCTGCGACTTCGGGCAAGGCGAAGCGCGGGCTCAAGGAGGTCGTCGTCGCCAAGGAGGCGGCGCCCACCATCCCGGCCGTGCCCGAGGACGACGGCCTGGCCAAGCTCCAGGTGACGGACCCGTCGCGGCTCTCGGACATGACGCAACGCATGAAGCCCAAGCTCAAGGTGTCGGAGAGCGGCCGCTTCGAGGACCAGTTCTACCACGCGCACGACGGCAGCAAGGCCATGGCCAGGCTACGCAAGCGCGCGTACCAGAACAAGACGGTGCACATGAGCGGCAACGACGTGGAGCAGTTCTCGGACGCCGACATCATCACCAGCGGCTATCTGGTCAAGCAGGGCTCGTTCTGGAAGTCGTGGAGGCGCCGCTTTTTCATCCTGAGGAGAGACCGCCCGGTGCTCTGCTACTACACGTCGGCCGAGGAGCTCGCCAAGCTCGGAGAGATCGCCATCGACGAGAATACGAGGGTGCAGCCCACACCCAAGGACGGATTCCCGTTCCGGTTCACGATTGAGAACGAAGGACGGAAGCTCACGCTGTTCGCGGAGCAGGGGGAGGAAAGCATGGAGGCCTGGATCTCGTGCATCAGCGGATGCATCACGCAGCGAGCGCGGTCGACGTCTCGTGCGACGATGAACGGATCGTTCGATCGCCGATCGGAAGGCGGCTCGTTCCGTACACAGCTGCAGGCGCGCGTCTCCGAGAGCACGCCCATGCTAGACGAACTCAACGTGGACCGCACAAGCTTCTCGCGTATGGAAAGCCCGCACATCGCAAGCGGCATGAACACCATGAAGCGTTTCTCGACGGACACGACAGTAATTCAGCAAGCGGCCAACGACTCCCGATCTGTCCGCGAGAACGAGGAAAAGCAGAAACAGCAACTGCAGCAATCCAGACAGCACCGGAACTCTCGTTTGACCAGCATTGCTTCTGCCCCCTTAGACTCGGCGAGAGCGAAGCCCCGGCTGTTCCGTTCGTCTAGTGCCGGATCCATTCTCACGCAATCTTCTTCATTTTCCGTTGCGCCTCGTGCGTACGACGACAATGGACTGTCGATGATGCACTCTCCCTCTCATTCAGCGAGCGACCTGCAGGTGGCACAGATTCCGTCAAATTCGCCTCGTGCACCAAGTTTAAGCTTGCCAGGATTCAAGCCTCAGCCAAGTGTGGAATTGGCAGTATCAGTTGGCAGTAAGGCCGTGCAGGATGTTCCACAGATGCTGGTGGTTTTGTTCAGTATCCGCCAGGGGCAGAGACCTGAGGAGATCTCGCGTACGGAGATAAGGAGCTCGCTATCTCTTCGATCGTGTGGGGGTGACTTCTACGCTCGTGATTTTAATGCCCTGCTCTCGGTGCCGCGCACAGCACGCTCAATGCTGCAGCTTGAAGTCTTTTCGGTGGTGAACCCCGCCTCGGAGGCACTTGAGAATCAAAAATCACTCGGTTTCGTGCGAGTTTCGGCTCTGGACGTCCTTTTCTCTCGGGAATCGTCGATGCTGCTGGAATGCCACCGAACGGATGCGTCCAAGCAGCTCTACTACCTTATTCTGGATAGGTTCCTTCCGCCTAGCCACAGTATTAATGTGAGCCACGCGTACACTTATGCGAAGCATCATTTCCTGGTGGACACGCAGGCAATGGAGAAGCGTAAGTCCGGCGATCTCATGTCTAGCTCGACCATGAGCTTGAGGGGTGGGTTGAGCTACAGCGAGATGCTTCGTGGTCAGATGAACTCATCGACCGCCAGCCACGTGCTTGTGTCTGAGGAGTTATCGACATCTTACGTCTCAGTGTCGATGACCGTCGCTTTCCTGAAGTATCTTCAGCGACGAAATGTCGCCCGCATTGATGAGGCTAAGCAAGTGATTAACGACATGAGGCAGCATATTCAAGCAAACTCAGCTTCTAGCTCTCGCGTTCAAGAGGTGGAAGATCGGATGCGGGACGTTGAACTTGAAATGGCTCACTACATGCGCCTTCACGCCTTATATCAAGATAATCTCAAACGATACGAGATGATGTTTGCATCACTTGAGGATGGACGGGAGCAGGGCATCACTGGGTGCCTGAAGCGCAGCAACATGAAGAAGGACAAGGCAACGGCATTCATGGCGACTAATCTCAACTGCCATCTTGTGCGTGGGAGGCGTGTCCACCTTGCTGGCGATGTCGATCGGAGCGAACAAGTTCGAAGAGGGAGCTTAACGTCTACATCGTTGGATGATGGATCCGGCTCCGATGACAGCGACAGCGAGACGTCGCCGGCGTCTGAATTTGTGTACTCAGTAGTCACTCACGGCTGTGCTACAGCGCACATTATGGGTTTTAAAGAGGGCGGACTGCGTCGCCTTCAGCAGCAGCTAGCTTCGCAGAGTCCATCAGACCCACGTCTGCGTGAGCGCATTGAGGTGAGAGAGGATGTGGTGCGCTCGCAAGTGCTAGCAATCGCTGGTGCTTCGTTCCTCAATGCTGTGGGTCTGGCTGCAACTCGTGGGGGACAGCACCGTCAACGCTTGCAGCTTGCCTGTTCAACAGGGTACTTGCTCAGCATCGAATCGTTACTGAGCACGGTCGGGGCCGAAAAGGGTATGCTTGAGGACATGTCGGAGGGCGTTCGGTGGCTTAACAGTGTAGTGAGCTTCCAGCTTGTCCAATCTGGAGAAGCTAACCCCCACATGGAGATGTCCAAGTGTGTCAGCGTGACGAGCACGCCGACTGGAGATCATGTCGTGGTTGCATTCGCAGTGCCGCCTGATGTGTTTGTGAAACTTCCGAACGTGCTGCAGCAAGGCCACGCCATTAAACTTCATGGAGTGATGTTTACTCAAGGTATCAACGAGATGCAGTCCGTGGCTAATCACTACCTGAACTCCAGTTTACAGGACGAGCTGAATTTTGAGAGTGTGCAGATGCTGCAGCGGTACTTCCGAGTTTACCAGACACAAGTGACCGCCAGTGCTGGTGACGACAAGAAGCGCGAAGCTGATCTAGCCGAGCTAGCTGAACTGCAGTTGGAAATCGAAGCACTCACTGGTCGCCTCAACATTCGCACGGAGAATGTGCAGAAGAAGTTTGTGAACATCCTGATTGCGTCCAGCGATATTTGCCGCCGTTTAGGTGCGGGGCGCACGACGTGTTGCAAGAGTGGAAAGGACCGCACGGCAATGTCAGTGACCTTGGAGACGTCTCGTTTGCTTGTGGACCATTTTCACGTGAAGCAGGGTGTGCATCTCTGCAACGCAATGAGGGAACGTGGCGTTCGCCGCGTGAACGTGTTGGCGAACACGGGCAAGACGAAGTTTGCATTCAACTCGTTCCAGCTCAAGTACATTCCTGACTGCTACAAGCCGCCACTTGCCTGTGCAGACTCGCACGTAGCCTCTTAACAAGGCGAGATCAATGCAAGATCGAGGTAAGATTTACCGTGTTCATAGCCACCTGTGATTTGAGTTCGTTGTACGCTGTAGGATCGAGGTGTCAATCCCACAATGGATCGTTCATCATTTTGAGCTCCTTCTCTCGTTTCCGACTGCGCTGCAGCTTCTGGACCTGCATCGCATCGTCTCACCCACCGATTAGCACCGCACTCGCCAGACCTCCCACCTACTTGGCAGGTACGCACCGCGAATCGAAGTTTTTGTTCGTGCTCGCGGTTGCTCTCCTCGAGCTCGTCGACCTTTGCTTGGAGAGTAGCGACCTGTGGGTTGAAGTGCAGGGCGTCGTGGAGCTGAACCTCTAGGGTGCTGATCTGTTCGCGGTATTTTTGACGAAGTTCGTGCTGGCAATGCGATTCAACCGGATGGTTAGCTTGGAAACCAACGTGAGGCAGCCCAGCCTTACCTGTTGATGCAGCAGTTGCGCGGCGATTGTCTCGCCAAAGGCGGCGACCTCACTCCGCTGAAGTTGCAAAGCGTCCTGTTGCTCTAGAAGATGTAGCAGCAGCTCATTCTTCTCGCGCGACCCGATTTTTTGAAGCGCTGCTTTCACGGCAGGCAAGGCATTGTCGTCATCTCTCAGGGGATCGCTGCTGTTGGCTTGCTCTTGTTGCTGGTTCTTCTCACGTTGCCATAGATTGCGCAGTTGGGTCGCGAGGTCATCAATTGACGCCGACGACAGGGAGAAATCCGAACTAGCACCGTTGTCATCTTTTGTGCTTGGTGTTGCATCGAGGTATGGACCAGGAGATGAACGCAAGTCATTTGTCACTTGGCGGGTGTTCCTGACCTGAAGAGCTGCGTGCGCTTCCATGGCTCGCTGCAATCGGATTGTTGCTGGGACCTTGTCGACGACACGAGGGACAAACGCATTGAAGTTCAGCATTCATAATGAAGGGAAGGAAGCGTGGCAAACACTTACTGATAGCCGTTCACCAGACGCATTGCTACCACTGAACGACGAGGAGCGTGAGTGCGACTCCATGGTGCTCTTCACTACAATGGTCAGGTGCTCTCTCCACGCAGCTTGGCTTTGGCGAAGAGTCGCAATAACGCCTTCAGCCGTAAAGTGTGATTTTCTTATATTTTCCTCCAATTTCGTTTTACTGCACTTTTTAAAAAAGTAAATAACAGCTACAACCGCACATCTTCTAACGGCGTCACAAGCTTGAATTCCATTGATTATCATTGACGAAGTCGTGGTAGTTTTTGCACTGAATGGCTGGTGACGCCGCTGCTACTCGTAGGACTTTAACCCGCGTATAAGAAGCTCCTTCAAACCCATTGCATTTAAATGAAGCCCTCGTTCGGCATGTCAATCGCGTTCTCAAGGTTGCAAGTGCACGTCAAGCCAAGGCTGGTGTGCAATACATGTAGACTAACAGTAAACGAAAAATATGATCTAACAAAAATGAAAATAAAAAAAATACTTCGAAGTATTTGTGAAATGAATAAAGCCTCGAAACTCCACCATTTGACCACCAGCATCCACTACGACAAAATAAAGTGCACACTCGCCACATCAGGTCTTCCAGCTCACGAGGACATGCACAACGAACTCTTGTGCTTCCAATTGCGGGAAGACAATCACAACTTCTGAAAACTGTCGGAATAAAGCTTGAAACACGAATGTAGTCGAACCATGATCGGCATTACTATCTCCCCCAAGCTGCAGCATGATACGTACGGGATAGCAACAAATGCCCCCCTCCAAAAAAAAAAGCTTAGTACAGTGTATCCTGCATCAAGCGGGCTGTATAGGTTTGATTCAGAACGTAAGTGGTTTACCCCAGTTGATCTGGCGCGGAAGTGGTAGTTGCGTTGCCTCGTACTGCTTCACAAGTTCACGCTCAGACTCTGAAAGCTCATCCGTTGTGTTGTTCAGGACCACATACGACCTTGCAGGATGTGCTTTCGACTCAACCACATGATCCGTATTGCATGCAATACGGTATTGCGCGACAACAGAGCATTGCAATATGGAATTGCGAGCGACGATGCAGTGCAATTCCCGATTGCTCGAAGTGAGGATACTGCAATGCGGACTGCAAGTGTTAGTAGCGCCAACAATGTCAGAAAATATTTTTTTCCCCCGACCTCTGCCGTTTACCATGCTGGCTCCCTTTAACCCACCGCTCGTACCTCCATAAGTGTTCGCGGCATACATCCACTGTTGTCTACATCCTGTGGATATCACTGGTAGTGAGAAGGAATCACGCGAAATCCACTTTGAGTAGGTTGGCCAAGCAGTGATTGGAATATGTGGAATATGCATAGGTTTCGTGAATGGTCAGTGACCTGGTATCATGAAGCGTCGCTATCAGTTGCAATCTGACCGTCGCTAGCGTCGAGAGCATGAACCAGCGCGAGACATCGGACGAAGGAGCTGAGCCCGCGAGCGACGGCAGAGAATTGCGGGAGGAGGATGCACTCGCGTCGGCGCAGATCGGTATGACGGCGACGCGCAGCAAGCTGGAAAAACTCATGAGCGGCTTCACGACATTCGACGACGTCATGCGCATTGGAACGCGGGTGTGATCTATGCTTGCCGGAAGCGAACCCGTGTATCTTGCTAAATGTTTGCTCGTTATCCTCTACTTCATCTAGCAACGTCGTGAGAAAGATGAATATCGGTTGGCGGAAATGCGGCAGGAGATGAGCCGCCTGGAGCACAAGCTGGAGGCTGAGATCAAGAAGCGTATCGAGATGAACAAGTCGCTGCAAAACTACTGCGACGAGCAGGTGGCACAGATGACAACAGCTTTTGAGACTCTGCTGAGTGACCGTGCAAGGCAAGTAGACGTTCGACTCGTTCACTTGACGCAGGAAATCAACGACCTCCAGGCACTCGTGGCAAAAGAGAAACGCGACATCCCGCTTATGATCGAGAACAAGACAAATGACCTGACGCAAAAGCTCATTGCGTTCATGAGTTCATTCGAGGACGAACGGCAGCGACGTACTAACCAGGAAGCGATGATTTTGAAGCGCTTAAGTGACCACGAGCATGCGACGGCGGAAAGCTTTGAGCGCGAACGGGTAAGCTACGCGCCGTCTAGGCTTTGGTGTGACTTGTAATTCCGCTTTCGGTGCTTATCGTACTTTCGTTATTCGAACCGCAGCACGATCGAGAACTGAAGTACTCTGAGCTGAAGAATGCGTTGGACACGTACAGCTCCACTCGGATACGTGGCGATGAAAGATTTCACGCGTTCGCTCAAGAAGAGATCGCTAAATTCCAAAACGCGTTGGTCGCTGAAGCACAGGTACGAACAGATGCACACACACATTTGCATCACTTTGCTTCACTAACGCAAGGTTGTCGCGCCTCGTTCTAGGCCCGCGAGCGCGAGGATGACGAAATCGTGGAAGCGCTCAACCGCTATACCGCCAAGCTGCAAGACAGCCTCAAGGTAATTACGAGTCCAGATGCGTAGGCAAGTCTCTTTCAAACCGTATAGCCAGGAATGGAATATGCATTGATGGACCTATAGGAGATCTCTATGCTAACAATCGGTCCAATTCTCGTGGAGAAGCAAGCTCCTTCTCCTTCATATGGGAGCGAGCTACTGCTTTATCAGCCTCTTCTTCCCAGTTTGGTCGCACATATGCCGGGATGAAGCTGGTGATAGACGTCACGGTATATCCGCATATCATGCCCTTCCAAAGTCCAAGCAGACTGGGGTGAGTACCATGCACACCCATAAAGTACGCTGAAGGTATGCCGACTAGCCAAGCACCAGCAACCATTCCTACTGCAAGTGGCATTGGCCGAGCTTGCGCTTGCAGAATCGCCTATGCAAGGATAATTCTCCGTTAGAATCGGGTCACTTACAAGAGGATACAAGCATGGACTTACCAGTGCGTAGCAGAAGAAGGACAGCACGAAATACGCAAGTGCTGCGAGAGAACAAACTTGGCTGAACGTCGTGGTGACCATGGGGTCGTCTGAGAATATTTGTCCAAGATGCTGTCGAGAGGTAACGATGACCACACTGTTGACCGTGGTAAGTGTAGCGATGCAGATCCCACATATCTGAGCGGCAACGACAGCGTCCGACGGCTGGCCAGCTCCAAGGTGGTTCCCAATCCGCGTTACAGAGGCACCGATGACAGCGTAAAGCGGACTCGTGGCAAAGTAGAAAAGCTCCATCATAGCGTTGTGCGTTCCTAGCTGGATCTCACCGATCTTAGCAGCAAAAAGCGTCAACACCGTCAGCTGTGCGTTCTCGAGCAACTCGCCGGCTGCAAGCGGCATGCCCACCGATACCAGGTTCCAAACAATCTGCTTGTCAAGGAAGAAGGTGCTCCAGCGCCAGGAGCATTGGTGGTGATACTTGCGGTACACGTTCATGTACGAGACGTAGCTCACGAATCTCAGCGCCACTGCCACCGCCGTGCCCAACGGACAGCCAATGAATCCAAGCTGGGGGAGTCCAAAGCGGCCGTACGTGAACCCGACGGCGAAAAAGCAGTTGAAGATGACCATGAGCACGTCGAAAACGGCGGTGGGGAGCACGATATTCTGCGCCTGGTAGAAGCTCGCGAGCACTTGAAACATGCTGCGCGGCCACAGCCACAGCAGCGACAGGCGACCGTACTGTCCTGCCAAGGAGGCCACGTGCTGTGCAACACCCGCCGTCAGGAGCAAGGCATCCAGGTTCCACCATAGCAATGCCATCGGCGCACAGGCCACCGTAACCAGGAGACTCGTCAGCAGAGTGTACTCGCCCACCAGGTGGTAGTTCTTGGCCCCGAAGGCCTGCGAGCAGAGCGAGTTCATGCCGCCGTTGACCCCCTGCATGAACACGAGTGTGGACAAGTCCAGACACATCTGCGCGTACGCCACGGCCGCCAGCTCGTCCACGCCCAAGTGTCCCATGACGCTCAGCTCGGTGATGGACACGGCAAAATAGCAATACGTGGACAGCGCACTGGGCAGGGCTAGCGCCAGTAGCGCACGGGCTTCTTGGCGGTAGATGGCCATCGTTAGGAAGAGTCTTTTCGCTCGGAGGGCAATGCTGCAGCTACTGCACCCCGGCGTCGCTTCAAGATAAACTAAAAGCTGGGGCTATCGCGTGCACACTCAAACCACCCATAAAAGCACTGCTACAACTTGGCAAGCATCAGTAAGGCAAAGAAGCAGCATATTGCAGGGCAGAACAAGGTATCCAGCGATCGATGTCTTGTTACGCTTTAGTTAGAGGATCGAATACGCGTTATCTTCAATCGGTACGAAACTACATGTTGCTTGTTCTGGGCTTGGCATTCTTACAGCGGCCGCAATGCTTGAGCTGCATCTGCAGAGGGCATCTTAATGGTCCGTGATGCGGGAAGCCTTGGCTTTCCTGTAAAGCTTGTGCAACGCGTCGAGCTCCGTCTGGTACTGCTGAAGTTTGGAACCCAGACTGGCGAGATATCCAGCATCCTTGGCCGCCCTCGAAAGGTCAATGTTATAACTTCTAGCCAACGCAGCGACTTTGTCGGCAGGGGCGAGCCGTTCTTCCTCATCAGCAGCGGTCGTGTGGTGGCTCCTCAGACGACGTTGGCTTGGGCCGCTGGGCGAAGCCACCTTGGAGATCGAGGCTACGTTGGTGTCCGCAAGAGCCTCGCTGGTAGCCAGGAAGGCAGCGGCGACCACGACGAAGACGTAGGAGAGACGCATGGTATGTGCTGGTTGGTCGGGAGCTTGGGAGCTGGAGAAGAAATTGAGAAGTGAGGATTGATTTCTGCATTCGATGCTCTGTCGAGGTGGAATTGTGGTCCATTGCTACAGTAACAAGCGAAGACTACACACCACAGAACATCCCATATATATCCCATATGTTCTCATGGCATCGACATGTTCGTCAACGTTGAGCTGTCGTTCTGCATACAGCACAGGATCCGTAAACGTACATGTATTATCTCTCAAACACTCAGTTCAACCGGAGTTGTTATTAATACGCCTCGTAGAGTACGAGCAATGTGTGATAAAGTAATTTTGGCCCTGGTTTCCACAAAACTCTTTGAACTTTCGGTCTCAAACTGAATCTTGAAATCAGTCACTCATTGCTTTTGCGAATGTATGAGTCTGCAGCAGATTGATTCGCGGTGGATTGAAGATTCATCGTTTTAAATTATTTAGCAGTTTGACTATGTCTTATATGTGGACTCGAGATTTGCGCCACGCTGTAGCAGTTTGACTATGTCTTATACGTGGTGTCTTATACGTGGACTCGAAAGTGACTACAGACAACGACGATAAAAGCCGCGCACATAGGACAAGCAGCTCTGCCCAAAATATGCTTCTCTGATTGGCTGAAGCGCTATCAATGCAATGATTTTGGTTAACTTGACGTAATAAAAATGTCCAATAATAAACAGAAACGGCGCCTTGCTTG